>JAVQJG010286625.1:0-15054 GCA_036024015.1 Craterocephalus amniculus | reverse complement strand
GATACCTTCAACTGTCTGACAACAACAAGAAGGTGGTTCTGGTGCAAAAGTGCCAACCATACCCAGATCAACCAGACAGATTTGACTTCTGGCAGCTGATGTGTAGAAATGAACTTGAGGGTCGCTGTTACTGGGAGGTGGAGTTTAACAGAGAAGCTAATTTAGCAGTGACTTACAGTAGAATAAAAAGGCATGGAGACAAATATGCCCGTGGATTTGGGATGAATCATCACTCCTGGAGTTTGTATTGCTTCAAGGATCATTACTCTGTCTGGCACAACCGAAGAGAGAAGAAGTGCCTTTTTGATCTCTCCTCCTCTCTGTCCAACAGAGTGGGAGTGTATGTGGACTGCAGTGCTGGCATTCTGTCCTTCTACAGTGTCTCCTCTGACTCACTGGTCCACCTCCATACCTTCAACACCACTTTCACTCAGCCTCTATATGCTGGGTTTGGGTTTGGTTCTGGAGCTCTCCCTGATTCTTCAGTGTCTCTTTGTTAAAGGCATTAGTTTATTTTGTTTCTAGATAATTTCCATTGAATTTGCTTAAATTCCTTCATCCTTTGCAACTTGACAAGTCATCCACCTAAATTGATGTTTCTTTCTTTCTTATTAATTTATTTTCTGAATGAACGCCTTCTGTGGGTGCCTTGTGGACAAATGATGAAGAATAATCAAATACTGAATATTTTTCATACTCCACCTGTCAGCCTTGTTTTTAACTTTTAACCCAGTGTCCTCAACTGTGATTAAGGGTGAAACTGTTGAGTGTGTGGTCAGTTTTAAATACCTGGGTGTGTTTACTGACAACAAGTTGTCCGTTATTGAAAATATGAATATTGTCTCTAAAAAATCACAGCAGCGACTGCATTTCCTCTGGAGACTCAGTCAGTTTGGGGTGTGTAGTAAATCAATGACAATATTTTTACATTCAACAGTTGAATCAGTTTTGACATTTTCCATAGTTTCCTGGTTTGGTAACCTCTCAACAGGTGACAAAAAGAGGCTGGAACACACAGGTACTGGTCGCAAGTAAGATTATTGGAGTCAGCTTGCCTACCCTGTCATCAATTTATTACAGAAGGGTCCACTCCAAGGCCAAGGGCATCATACAGTGTCTTGAGCACCCTCTCTATAACGAGTTTGAGCTCGTACCCTCTGGTAGAAGGTACAGACTACCAAAGGCGAGGTCAAACAGGGTGAAAAATTCCTTTATGACACAAGCCACCACACAACTGAATTTACATTGTTAAATTCCATGCAGTGTTATATCGTGTGAATGTGTTTTTATATATTTTTATGTTTGTTTTTACCTGCCTGCAAACAAATTTCCCTCAGCGGACAATAAAGTTAAGTTTGAAGGTTACTACTCAAACTCTGTCTTTGTTGTCCTCAGTATTACCATTTATGATGTACATTTCGAGAAATATGATTTTTTACCATTGAAACTTTCATTTGATGTCACTATTTGTTTTAGTGTTAAATTGTTTTTTAAAAACTAAATTGAGATGCACCTGTTCAAAAGATGCCCATCTGCAGCATTAGCTGGTATAATATCAAAATCCTACCCCAGATCTGGTGGCTAAACCAGATCAGTGACAAATGGACTTATGCATTTACTACTTTTTAGAAACTGTTACGGGCTGAGATAATTCATTTATATCATGACCAAACCTTACAACATTCCACATAAGGACTATTAACATGTTATGTCTTTGAAGATGTTTTGTGTGTCTGTATGTTTCTAGAGAGCAGGAGCTTGCTGAAATCAGTTTTAAATTATTAAGGCTTGATTGCTTTAATTTTTTTCAACATAAAATTAATTAAATTAAATTAAAAATGAAATTATGGAACAAGCCTCCATATTGTTTTGATATTGTGAAGATAATGCACTCTGAACAAATGTAAAATAATTCAAGTTTGGCAGAAATGAGTTTGATACTGATACTTATGTGGAGTCCTTAAAAGTGTTCATAGTAGTGCATCTTTTCTCATTCTTATTATACATTAGAAAATTAGTGATCTTCCAATGGATTACATTTTTGTAAACCAAAGGCAGTCTAAATGATTGTATCATAGTTTCTCTGTTTCATTGTCATGGGCTGATGATGTGATAAGCAGTTTTCTCTTGCACCAAAATCTAAACAGCAGCACAGATATGTAGAATCCATTCTAATGCATTACATTAATTTTGGCCTAATGTGTTGTGCATTTGGTTTATAATAAACTTTTCAGTAGTCTGAGGGTTATAGCTGTCTACAAAAGGGAAATTAGAAATTAAGAAATACTTGTAACCAAATTGGTAAAATATCATATGGTGCGGATTTTCAAATGAATGTATCTGTAAATAAATATTAGTAGCAGTTTAACTTGCTACATTATAAACGGACATTAAACTAAACTAAACATAGTTTTTTAATGACTTCATTTTTTTATAATCCTGCATTATACAATAAATGCTTTCATTGACAATTCATTAAGTTCACACAGACTTTGCCTTGTCATTTTAACTTATTGAAATGGCTGCCATGTTGCCTATGTGGACCCAAGGCTGGTAAATAGTTCAGTCTATTAGACAATAAAATATAGACTTATTTTAGTAAACCGAAGGCATATACATTTGTTTATAGATTTGGTCCAACAAGGAAAACGCACGCGCACCACGGTGAAGCCAGTGAGTGTTTTCTGTCAGTGATGTGAGTTAATAATAACCCTGGTTAAAGCTCAGGCTGTGGCCGTGGTTTGTAGACACGCCCTGCTGTCGCAGTGTGTGTGCTTATAGCCAGTGTGTGCGTGTGTGTGTGTGAGAGAGAGAGAGAGAGACTTTGGTTCCTGGAACCGCAGCGCAGCAGGCTCCGCGCGCACCACAGGTGAGGACCGTGACGGTGTCTCCCTCCGCGGATCAAACATGCACTCCAGGTTCTGTTTTCACATCAAATCAGCCGATTAAAAACGGGGTTTCCGCCTTCAGTGATGAGGAAGCAGCAGCGGGTCTTCGGTCTCTGACAGTCCGGGTTACTCTGAGTGCTCCACCTGCGGGGGATTGACGCGTCCAGTTTCAGGACTTTGTTGAACTTCAGGACAGCTGCGGTGAGTCGGAGCTCGAGATGCCGGAGCTGATCAGCGTGGCGGAGTTTGTCGCCGAGACTAATGAAGACTACAAAGCTCCGACCACCTCCAGCTTCACCACCCGGATGTCCCAATGCAGGAACACGGTGGCATCGCTGGAGGAGGTAAGGACACGCGCACACAGTGCTGCTTTGGAATGTCCTCGTGCTGTGGAAGCATCCACTGAGGAGTTTAATAGGTTTTATAAATCTGATGAAGGCACAAATGGGTTTTTTATTAAAAAAGAGGAACTGATACACACACACACACACTTCCTGCTGCTGCTCACAGTTGGGTCGACGTGTTTTGTAAGAGTCCAGAGCTCCACCGCCTCTTTTTGTTTTGCAACGCGCTGATGATGAAGCACGTTCTGTACAGTGAAGTTCTGAGAGGAAGCAGCAATACAGTGTCAGGTAAAAGAGTGAAAAACAGCACTGCAGGGACGCTATGAGAGATGCAGATCCCCGACACAGGTAAAGGGGTGCCAGGTCGCTGACACAGGTAAAGGTGGACCCCGTCCTTCTAGATAGGAAGTGGTGTGGAAATGGATCAGCTGTCAAGTTGGAACTAGCAAATATCTTAACACCATCCATCCCCCCAGCAACAATACGTGTTTACTTCTTCTTCTATTTCTATTCTGCTTCATCATCCCAAATCCACTTCATGTTTTCTCGTCTTTAAGGTCCATGTCCATTCCGTTCTCTCATCACATAAAGCATCCAATCCAGTCTGTATTTGTAATCTATGTTGTCCTTCTCATTTTCATAATTCACAATTTTTACTGCATTGTCATGTTAACATCGACCTGTCCAGGGACTACAGGTGGAAATTGGCAGTTTTGCAAGAACCCGGCACCCGCATCTCTCCTTTTTGTTATCCAGTAAGGTAAATGAAGTGTTGTGCATTGTCCCTGTGGAAATAAATAAACCATAACATACCAAATGTAAACAAGGACCTTAATTTTCAAGGGCCTAACCAATAGACGTTAAATGTAAGGAATGTATTTCTTCATGTAGTTCCCTTATTATGTAATCTTTGAAGTGGGATGTTTGATGGGGCGGTTTCCTGACAGCTGAGCTAAAGCTAAAAGTTACTTAGAAATGGCAGGTAGTGGATCTCTTAGCACGTGAAATAATTTGGAACTTCAAGTGAAAAATTTGTTCTGAATATTTAGACGTAATGACTTCTGCTTCAGAATAAACCCATGCAGACGCATCATGTTGCAGCCGGACTGTTTCTGAACCCGTAGCAGGCTGTGGCAGGATATTTAGTAGTGTGAACATCTGTCTCATGCAGATGTGATGCAGCTTAATTTTCCACCAAACAGCTCATCATGTACTCCACCGTGTTGTTGTTGAATGACGTTAGCAGTGTGTCGTTTGAAGGCAGTTTGTGTAATCTTCACTTCAAAGTAATTTTCCTGTTTGGATTTCCGCTTTATGTAGTTTTGTGTTCATATTTTCATGCTTCTTTGCTTGTTGTGTTGTTTTAGTGATTTAGAAACCAGCTGTTTTCATTCTCAGGTTGTTTTTTTAACGTTGTTGTCTTTTTTGGGCTGTGACATGGTGGTGGTTTCATGGCTTTTGATCCCTTTGTTGATGTTTGCATCTTTTGTCATCTCATATCTTCATCATGCCTATTCTAAAGCAGTTTTTGTGCGTCCAGTGGTCTCAGGCAGGGTTAATCTGGATGTGGGGACGTAGGGAAATGATGGCCTTGTGGTTGGAGAGGTTGATTTGGTGCTGGAGGATCCAGATTTAAATCCCTGGACTGACATTGAAAGTAAAGCACTGTGGGCGTCTGAGTGCGGCTCTACTACTCCCGGGTGCTGGGACATGGTATCCCACTGCTGTCCAGTGTAACCAGAGATGGGTTAATAAGCAGAATCCATATCTAAAGTGGGATTATGTGAAGTAAGGTTCACATCTAACAAAACTTTGATCCTTATTGCCCAGTGCAGTCCGCAATGATGATACCCAGCAAATCATTGGTTAGATTGCGACACTATTTTAGGGAGAAATGTGACTTTTTGGGCCTTTTAGATCTTTTGTCTCCAAGAATGTTTTTCTTTTGCTGGTCGGGCTGTATGAGGTAACTGGAGCTAAAGAGACCCAGGGACCGGTCCGTCCAGTGATCTTTCTGTCCCCTGGGGTTGTTGGGGGTAGCAGGAAACCTTATAAAAAGACTTGCAGGTGTTTTCAGGACCTGAATATTTTTATTATTATCTACACGGAACAAGTTGACTTGTCCACTGTTGTGTTTGCTAAATGAGATATTTCTGAATATTTCCCTTTATTACACAGTAAAAAACCGGTTCATCAGCAGACATTGAAAGCATCGTGAGTTCCTGCTGCATGCTGGGACTTCCCCGCCCTGCAGACCCGAGGCAAAGACACAGTCTGTCGATCCGATCGAGTCCTGACATGAAGCGTCTCACCCTCATCCTCCTCCGGACTCCGATGTATATTTTCCTCTTGGTTAAATCTCTTCTCCTCGTTTGATCTGCCGTCCCCTCATTCCTTCTGTCTGTTTGTCTCTGCCTCCGTCGTGTCCCGACTCGTCGGCCTGCAGGGTTGTGTGTGTTCTTTAACAGCAGCTAACACAATCTATCCGGTTCCATAGAACAATAAAACGTTAGGGATGCTTCTTGCTCTGGATGTGGGAGTTAGAAACAGTTGATCTATCAGCTGTGATGGTATTTGTTCAGGGAAATCTGGACAGCTGTAGAGAAGTATGTCTGTGGGTAAAATCTACCTGCTGGGATTCAGGAAACCTCTGCAGAGAGCGCACCTGGTCACTTTTACCCTTTCCTGTTTGTACACAGCACACGCCCATGTTAGCTGCAGTTAATGGGACACAAGACAAGGAAAGAAGCTGAATTTCCCTCCAGAAGTTCCTGTTTAATGAAACTCGATGTTGTAAAGACATCCGGAGTGTCACACTGAAGAAAACCTAAAAACAGGAAGATTCTTGAACAAGTTCTGCAGTTACAGTTAACACATTTCCTCCAAGTGAGCAGAACATGAAAAACTTTGATCCGACAGTGGACTCGTGGATAGTTTTCTGTCTCTTCTGGCTCTGTTGTTTCTGTGGAAGGACTTGTTTTATGTTTCCTTGTATCATTTATAATTTTAAACCGGTTCTTATTCCATTGTATTTGAGGTCAGAGCTGAAGGAAGTGAAATGTTTCAAAGTATCACGTCATCGTCCGTGAGCCGTGTTTTCCCTCTGCAGCTCCAAACGCTGACAGGCTGGAATCTCGGCTCAGCACACCTGTCCGTCTCACCTGGCCCTCTCTGCAGCTCTCTGTCACTCCTGCATGTGATTTATGGACCTTGCAGATATTCTGAAGAATGTTCCGGGCCTGTGAAGCAGCCTGTCCGGTCACTTTCAGGGACAACATGAAGCAGACTTTGTTCAGTGTTGTTCAAACAGTAACAGCTTCTGGCCTGGCTGCGTGTTTCAGGCACTGAGTCACTGAACCGTGGCTCGCCCAAGGTGGGTGGGAATGCTTCAGCTTACAGGTGTGCACCGTGAAGGGTCACATGACTGATGAGGAGGTCCAACACGCTGTGAGACTTTGAGCTGAGAACAGCTGGTTGTGGTTGTGATCATGCTGGTGTGAACTGGAAGCAGCAGAGGGTTAGTTGGCTCTGCATATCCCTGTGTCTAAAGCAGTTTTAACTTATTGTTTAGAAATAAAGTCTATCAGTTATTAATGTGTATTATCTTTTAATTTAAATGGATACTGCGTAACCTTTGGCCACTACTGGTGCTAAACCTGTAACTTCCCACAGGCTACACTGGCCTAAAAGAAGAACACTTTCTCTTTTTGGCCTCCTTAGACCCCGTTTTAACCTGACAGATTTTTGATCAAAGAGAAGGAGAAAGTAAGACACAGCAGAGTCCTCTCTTGCCTCATTTCCACCAGAGAAGAGCTGGTGCTGGTACCAGAGCCAGAGATTACCTGGTTCAACTGTGGTGCTTCCAAAGAGCTGGTGTTGTTTTCCATTGAAAGATCCGGTCGGTGCTGCGTCATTACCACAGACTGTAAAAAGAATGGACAAACCCTAAAACCACGTGACCCATTGGATTCTGATTAACTGAAGTGATGCACATTGGGCGGTTCCTTCCTTCGCCATCTTGGCACCATCACGAGTCTCGTGACTGCCGGAAAGCCCAAAAATGGCTGATGAGGAGACGTGGAGAGGGGGGGTTGTGAGCGTGGGGAGGGATGATTGACAACCATTAAACTCCAAGCTACGTGCTAACAAAGCTAACCCGGAGCTAACGGGAGCTAATCAGCTAACGGAGGAAGGTGGATTAAAGCTAAGGTGCTGTTAGCGGCTAAAAACCGTGGTTGTGCTACTCTTGGCCTCGTATTCGTGGATATCTGGCACCTGTCAATCAAAAGGACACGCCCCTGATTATGAGGAACTTTAGGATTAAGTAACATCTAAATGGAGGTGTTAGAATTTTTTTCACTCCCCCCATAGTTGTCATGAAGGTAAACCTGACATTTTAATCCTAAAATGTTTTTTGAACCAGACTGTAAAAATGTTAAATTCAGCTGTAAAGTCGGGCTTTTTAACATGGGAGCCAATGGGAAATTGCTCTGTTTTGCTATCAGATGAAGAGGGAACTGCAATTTTTTGCACTTCCGCATAGGCGTCACTTTTTCTAGCGGGAGGTTGCAGCTTGGTCATTACATAATTTTTATCCAAGGGGTTGCGTGTTTGGTGTGCTGGCCAGATTCTAACAACAAAATATAATAAATAACGCTGATTTTTGGGATCATGAGTTGCTGCTGTGTCCCAATTTCTATTCTGGTCCCGTAAATCTTCCTTACACGGACAGCTGGCCGATGCTACGTTCATAGCGGCTGCAGCATCTTCCCCTGTAGCTGCTCAGAGACAAGCTTTGTCATGGGGGTCCCCAACAGTTAATTCTGGATTTCTGCAGATGACTGAGTGGAAAAAAGAAACAGTGGGTGTCCTCCTGCGACTCCTTTTTTTATGTTTTTGTTATCCATTACCTGGAATGGAAACGCTGGACTGGTGTCGGCGTGTTTAACTGTGGCCAGGTAGCCCCGCCCCCAGGTAGCCCCGATTCTACCTCTGGTCCAGGAAAGAGTTGGTGCAGGATAGAACCAGTCAGAGGAGCAGGAGCCGGTGCTAAGTCGGTCGAAAACCAAACAACCAGTGCTAAGTCTGGCTCCGAACCAGCACTGGAACCAGCTTGGTCCAAAAGGGGCCTATGTTTATAGAGAGGGATGCTCCAGGTCACATGATCCCATGAGAGACGGATCCAATCCAGAAAAGTTACACGGTCTGGTTTCTGCAGAGGGCTGCCCCCTCAGAGCACCGACATGTAAAACATTAAATACTGACCCCAGAAATCCTCTAGTTTTACTCACATTAAGCTGATGTTTGGGCCAAAAGTTACACGGTATGTCTCTTTAACAAAATGTCTACTTCGATGCTTCACAGACAGACAGAGTGATGAATGATGTGCTGCATGTCGGTTTGAAGAACCAGTTACTGATGAAGTTTCTGCAACACATTCTGGTTTACTGCAGATGTGGTTCCAGTTTAAAGGAGCATAGCGCAAGTTGTAGCTTTATTCCAGAAGTCTGCCCCCTCTGGTGACAAGTGCAAGTGATGTATGACCTGGGGAGGGAATAACCTGCTCATTCACTTTATTTGGACGTATGGTATGGTATGGTGTGGTTTATGTATTTATTTTTACAGGGACAATGCACACTCTTCATTAACCTTACGGGATAACAAAAAGGAGAGATGCGGGTGCTGGGTTCCAGCAAAAACTGCTAATTTCCACCTGTAGTCCCTGGACAGGTTGATGTTAACATGACGAAGCGGCAAAAATTGGGAATTATGAAAATGACAGGCCACAGGAACGCCCCTACACGCACACATACATGACCACAGTCATGTTCGAACACAGATTCACACATTGTCACACACAATCAAACACTAATGGGTGCAAATTTGCTGCGACAGCAACCATCTCTTTGTTAAGTTGTTGGATAGCTTGTACATGTTATAACATCTGTTGGGTAACTGTTCCACTGAGACACAGCAACAAAAGAAAAAGCAGACTTTGAGAATATATTGCTGAACCTTGAGCTGAACCTCGTGTGTTGATCTGGAAATGTTCCTACTTTCATTCTTAAAAACAGCCCTGAGCTTTACTGTTGTTTTTCTTCCATCTGATTTCATCAATCGCCGCCTTCCAGGATGTTTTTCTGAACGCATATCTTCTCAGAGGACGATGGTTTCCCACTGTCTTTCCGGTGTTAATAACACAGTTTTTGTTTGAGGGGGGCGGTCAGTCAGAAGTAATAGTGTTATTGTAAATACTGAATCGTGTTTTCTCTTTTGCACTTTAGAAACTTTGATGCAACTCTGTGAAAACATTTTCTTTTCTGTCTAATTAATATTTAACGTGGTGCAGCTGAGAGGACTCGGGGGTGTTCGATTCGCTGGGTAACTTCCTGTTGGGCCGCATGTAGAGATGCTGATTAAAGTGTGTGAGTTTTTTTTTAGACTGTCAGCAGCCCAGCTGTTGGTCTGTGTGTGCGTGTTGAGTTGATTTTATTGATAAAACTCAACGTCAGGCGGAGACCAAAGCTGTCTGTGGTGAAAGATTCTGTTAGTGATCGTTTTATTTTAGTCTTTTTCCAGACTAGACGCTTCTTCTCTTATAGCTTTGGGTTGTGTTTAATTTGTGTCTGTCATCTTTAACCCTTAATGCTGCTGTGTGTCTTCATATAGGTACTCGATAACCACAGCTGATTTTATAACAAGCAGCAGACGTGTTATAAACCTCCCTATGAGAGCGACGCTTTTTTTTTTCTTTCTTATGCAACTGTTTTAATTAGTTGAAGGACAGTGTTAGATGACATTGTCAGGTTGATTGATTGGGCGTTTATTATTTTGAGGTCTCTGCATCTGCTGTATTTATTGGTTGCAGCTTCGTAAGGCCCATGGTTCCTACATCAATGCTCCCATCATACCTAACTGTGCAAATGTAATAGAATAAAAATTAAACATGTAAGTAATCATGTTACCGATGAACTGAGGCAAAACATTGTTGAAACTTTATTTAATTTCCTTTGGAAATTTCAGTTTTTATGATATTTTCTGAAAGGTAATACATTAAATGTGAACATTTTATCATATACTCTTACTTTTTTTGCACTAAATAACGGAAACATTGGGAATTTTCCTTATTTACACTTTATAATGCTTATATTTAACTTGTTCGGCCCAGTGGAAACCTTTTTTCTGATTAAGTTCAGCTTGCTGCTGAGGCACCAGATTTTGATCACAGCCTTTTTTGTGAAGCTGTTTCCACGTTAACCTCAGTAATCTGCACCCTGTTTGTCCTCAGGCTCTGGACCTCGACAGGTCAGTTCTGTACAAGATCAAGAAGTCGGTGAAAGCCATCAACAACTCTGGTCTGGGTGAGTTTCTGTTCATCTAAAAATACGAAGGGCGTCTCACGCTCACACTTCCTGCCTTTGTGCGGCGGCTCGCTGCGCTCAGACGCTGCAGGCTGCGTGTCTGCGGGTGCGTTTGGTTCGTCAGCAGCAGGCTGGCGGGGTCCAAACATTCCTGTCGTGCTGCTTCCTGTCGCTGCACGTCCTCCTGCAGAGAGAGAGTCTGAACACAGAAGTTCATGATGAAGCAACAGGCGTGAACATTATTCAGCATTTCTGTCAGAGAGCTGCAGCAGCAATGAGTCAGCAGCAGAACAGAAACTCTCTGGTTCCTCAGAGGAACCGGACAGCCGTCGGTCTGTCAAACCCTCCCCTCCTTCATCTTTGTCTGATGACAAAGATGTCTGAAGTTATTATTAATCCAACAAAGAAGAAACACTAATAAAATCATGTTTTTACAACTAGATCTGCCTGTGGAGATGCAATAAGAGCATCAGTCTGGAAAAAACATTTCTGTCCATGTCAAACATGTGGATGATGATGATGAAGATGAAGATGGATGAATACGGATAATTATTTGTTCATGATTCTCTCACACTCGGACAAACTTAACTTTTTATACAGTATTATTTATTTTTCTTTTTTTATTTATTTTTTTCTGTAAAATCTTTATTGAATTATTTTTTTATTAACTTAATTTGAATATTTTTGTTTCTGCTTTTCTTCTTCTTGTTTTTAAAAATAAAAGTTTTATTTTTTCCTTTTTTATTGAGCCCGTTAGACCATGTTTCATGTTGTTATTTATTTTGATAATATTTAGTTTAATTACTTTAAATGGGAGATTGATGTCACACTGTTGTTGAAGCCTGACGTTTATTATTAGCATTGACTTTCAGCTGAAGTTTTCTCCTTCTTCATTGTAAAGAAGAACCGAACAAGTAAAAGGTGAATTTACCCAGAGTTCATAGCGGCTGCAGTGTGTGTGACGTCCAGCTCTTTGTGTTGCAGCTCATGTGGAGAACGAGGAGCAGTACTTCCAGTCCATGGAGAAGTTTGGGGACAACTGCATCTCCAGGGAGGACGCTGAAGTCGGCGCCACCTTCCTCAAGTTCGCCGTTTTCACCAAAGAGCTGACGGCGCTCTTTAAAAACCTGGTGAGTCTCAGACTGATCTGTCTAGCGGGTGTGTGTTTTGTCAGGAATGACTTGTGTGGCGCACACCTCTGTGTCTGCGCTGTAACACGACTTCCTGTTTTCAGTTGCAGAACATGAACAACATCATCACTTTTCCACTGGACAGTCTGCTGAAAGGAGACCTGAAAGGAGTGAAAGGGGTTCGTTTGACTTCGCTCCAACTCTCCGAACATCAGTTCCACCTCATTGCATTATTTTCACCACTGAAGGAATCCAACACAGATTTACTGATTTCTGCACTTATTAAACATTTCGAGTCGTTTCGTTTTGTGGTTTTAAAGTTAAACTACAGAATCCGAACCAGAACCAGAAACAAACTCGTCTCTTTCTCTGACTTTTCCCTTTTTACATGTCATGTTTTATTTATCAGCATTTAACTTAAGTGTAATCTCAGCTGTGACAAAATTTCTCACAGTGTGAAAAAAACACACACGTTATCATCTCGAAGTATTAGCAGCGGCCAAAGTCCTGGGTTGGTTTGTTTGTGGTCTAATGTGACGTCTTCTTCTGCCCGGCAGGACCTGAAGAAGCCGTTTGATAAAGCCTGGAAGGATTACGAAGCCAAGCTGTAAGACAATTTAATCTGAAAGTAACTGAATTCATCAGAGACTCAGAGAATCCTGTTATTTATTCACTCAGATTTGACCCCCGCTGGACTAGACACGTTTTACAGAGAGAGCATGACATACATGCAGTGCACACGATGTTTGCAGACACCACAAAGCAGCAATGCTAACATGTAGCGTAGCAACATAACGGGGAGAAACTCAGCTGAGAGACTCTACCAAGCAGTTCTATGGGAATATAGTCCTTCCTTCTGGTTTCCTTCTAGGAGGAGAGAACATTTCCAGGACTTACAGTGAAAACAGGAGCACATGTGGTGATTCTCACACTTCTACAGTACCTCACGTGTCTCGGCTCTGCAGAGACCAGCGTTATTCCTGCAGCCGTGCAGTTGTGAGTTTAGTTGAACAAGCAACAATCACGAGGCAGAAGGAGTGGTTAGGCCTGGTTAAAAGGAGCTTAGATTAAGTCTGAAGCAGCTGCATCATAGATTAACAGCACTGATTCAGGTGGAGCTGCAGCTGCTAGTGGTTCAGGTGAAATAATGAGATGCTCAGGTTATCCTGATGCGTTTCCTGTGACACTTGCAGAGCGAAGATCGAGAAGGAGAAGAGGGAACACGCCAAGCAGCACGGCATGATTCGGACCGAGTTCAGCGGCGGAGAGATAGCAGAGGACATGGAGAAGGAGAGGAGGATGTTCCAGCTGCAGATGTGTGAGGTCAGAGCTGCTGCTGCTTCTGGGGCGAGTCAGAACCGGGGGCGGGGGGGCAGGTGGTCAATAATACATCAATCATATGGTCAATGAGTCAATGATATCAATCCAAAATCCTAACATCGGCTTAAAATTGATAAGAGTAACCACTTATCAAACACACTTTATTTTGAAAATATTTTATTTTAAACTGAATGTTAATGCCAGAGCTCAGTTAGTAAAAGTTAAATGATGATTAAGCTGTGCTTTTTGTGATGAATGGAAATAATTGTGATCAATCACTCATGAAATTGTTTTACATCGTTTCATTTCGATCGAAGGATCCTTGATCAAATCGAATCGAAATCATATCGTGACTGAATCTGAGATATCGGCAAACATTGTATCGCTGTATCACTGTATTGATGTAACATCGTGATCAAACCAGTGATTCACAATCCTAGTGGTCACCATGTTTTATGTTGAATATGCAGACGATGGCATGAAAAATGGACCCTGTTAGTGTCTGATCGGACGGACAGTAACAGGGAGAATCCTTACAGCAGGTTCTGGGTCCACAGAAGCTTCCTCTCTACAGAGAAACCTTGTCCAGCCGTGGACCAGGTGGACCTAAAACCATCCTGCTGGTGTTTTCCTGTGAGGGGGAGCTACTGTTGCAGAGGGACCCGTTTGCTGTCTTCCCTTCAGTAACTGAGAACCGGAGCAGAAACAGACTCTTTGACCAAAGTCGTGTGTTCTCTGTGCTGAAATGTTGGGCCTTTTCCAGCTCAGTTAGACTTAAGACTCTCTTCCAGTGTCTCATGTAAACATGTAAACTCTGCATGACAACACAGTTTGAACAGAGAACATATAAAACCAGGGGGGAGGCAGTAGGATGGGATGGATGATGCAGCGGTGGAAGCAGATGTGGGGAAACAGAGTCCTCTGACTTTATGGACGGTGAAATCTTTGCTGCCTTCGTTTTTAACTGTCTGTGATGCTCAGAGGTGAGATTATTGTTCTGATGTAAAAAGATTAAGAACATCTTGACTCCTAATCAGACCAGGTGCAAGTTCTGTCCGTCCTCCGGTCCAACCGACCACAACAGTTGGACCCGGCTTTGAACTAACCGTGTCCACATTAAACTGAAAGGCAACTCTTGTGATTCTAATTACAATTTATTTAGCAGATTACAAACTTATATTATAATAAGTGCACTCAGACATCTTAGAGCCAAAGTGGAGTCAGACCCTGCCATAGGGCCACAGGCAGGAAGTCACATCTTATTACCGAATTCCTCACATTTCAGTCTTTATTCCTCTGAATTTGTATTTTTCTGTTATTTTTTCACACAGTTGCAGAAACTGATTTTTTTCCCTCGTCTCTGCTTCTTTCCTGCAGTATCTGCTAAAGGTGAACGAGATCAAAGTGAAAAAAGGTGTGGACTTCCTCCAGAACCTCTTCAAGTATTTCCACGCTCAGTGCAAGTATGTTCCTCCCAAATTCAAATAAAAATCTGAGTAATCTAAATCTAAAAGCCTGTATCAGGGGAACAGATGAGATCATGTGATCAGGTTAACAGCAGGAACAGAAGAATGTAAAACATCTTTATTCTTTACAGGAAATCATATGAAATTCATTGCAGCATCACCTCTGTCAGGTTTTATCAGGTTACTGAATAAAGTGATAAAAAATCGTGTTTGCTCAGTTTTTTCCAGGATGGGCTGAAAGCCGTGGAGAATCTGAAACCGTCTGTAGAGAAGCTGGCGGCGGACCTGACGGCGGTGAGGAGGCAGTGTGCCGTAACGTTAGACGCTGCGGCGTGGAACGCTGGGAAATGATGCCTCTTGTTTTTGTGCAGATCAAACAAACTCAGGACGGAGAGCGGAAGCAGCTGGTGCAGCTCCGAGACGTCCTGAAGGCGGCGCTGCAAGTCGAGCAGAAAGAGGTGAAAAGATGCAGCAAAGCAGAGCGCCGCACACTGCACATGCTTTTTTACATCAAAACCGAAAACTCCAGCAGCTCCTGAACTTAT
>JAVQJG010286597.1:0-12641 GCA_036024015.1 Craterocephalus amniculus | reverse complement strand
AAAATATATACTAAATGAAGTCGTTTCGAGTAAACTATGGACGTTGCCCACTGAGAACCCTTGGATTACATTGGACGAGCAGTATGGAGAAATATTGCCAAGTTTTTGTGGACTTTTTTGACCGGGCGCTGTTCAACATCACTTTATGGGAATTTCCTCAAAACGAAAAACTCCCGATGTCTCCGGCTACATGATGAACATCAAGAAAGTGTTCCAGAGTTTTAGTCAGCATGAGGGTGAGTACAAAATGAAGACACGTCATTCTGAGGGCGGAGTATTCCTTTAAGATACTAAAAGTGGAACATTTGTTGTGCCATCATGATTGATTGTTAGGAAATGAAAGAGGCAGCTATAAATCTTGCCGCCTGACATTTCCATTGACTTTGCATGTTTTTCTGTATTATATGGATTCAGTTTATGTTTACCCATCCAAAGTACATGGATGCATTTAATCTTGTTCTCTTGATCTTCAGAAGCACCTTTCTCTTGAGGTGTGCATGCTGCAGTTCTTCTATGCTTACGTGCAGAGGTGGGTGCATTGCCTCATAACGTTACTGTTTTCTCCAAAGATCTCATGGCCCTGTAGCTTAAAACCCACCAAAACATTTCTGGCTGTTCTTTCTTTGTGTCTCAGGATTCCTGTTTCCAATTTGGTCGACAGCTGGCCGTCTCTGCTGGCGCTGCTGAAGGACTCGGTGCAGTTGGGTCTGCCTGCTCCTGGACAGTTTCTCATCCTGGGGTTGGTTTCTCTTCATGACTCTTCCTCACTAGCATCCAGAGATCTGTTTGTTCTCACCAGATCTTAACAGTTGATGCAATATTTTACTTAAATTTGTGTGTGGTTCATTAAGTGCATGGAGCTGGCCTCTAGTGTTGGTATACATTTGATTAATGAAGTTATTTTACCCGCTCTGCTTCTCTTGTCTCTAGAGTTCTGAATGAGTTCATTTTGAAGAATCCCAATCTGGAGAGTAAGAAGGACCAGCGAGAGCTGCAGGTAAGCTGTTGCTTCGACTCCTTTTTGTCTTATAATTAAATCATGTACAGGAACTTCCTTCCTGTTATGACTCGATTGCTGGTAGAAAGGCTTCGCAACATGAGACCACCAAATGAACTGGCTCAAAGTTATGTGTTTAATGAGTAACAGCACCGGCGGGTAACAGAGATGTTAGAAGCCATCCTGCTCGATTATAAATAGACATGAAGGGGAAAAAAGTACTTAAGTAAATCTTGTGCTGAGCTGTGCTCTTTCTAAACAAACAGAAATACCAAATGAACATGAACCCCTTTTCTAGAGTGTAGATTGAATAGGAAATAAAGTGTTAAACTTGCAAAATATGTGTTTAATTTTCCCAACAATATGACAAAACTATTGCAACAAATTCCCAGAAGATGTAGAGAAACTGTCTCAGATATATACACCGCTAGTACCAGACGTGTAAAAACATTTATCATCTACTGGTCATAGCGGCAGCCTGAACGACTAGTTTACTCGTATACGGTTAAGATAATTAGTTACAGGAGGAGGGGACGAAACATGATGATGTGATTACTTTATTTCAAACAAGTATTTTAAATCGGTCAAATATACCAGCTAAACAACATAAGCAAACAAAATTAATAGATCAATGATAAGAAATAAAAAAAGAAAGCAGTAATGGATTGTAAAGCAGTAAATTTACATGGTGAACGTGGTCAGATGCGTCTCTGAGTCCGTGTCCTGCATGTGTCCAGGATGTGACTCATAAGGTGGTGGAGGCCATCGGGACCATAGCTGGCTCGTCTCTGGAGCAAACCACGTGGCTGAGGAGAAACCTGGAGGTGAAGGCGTCTCCGCAGATAGTCGTGGATGGAACCAACCTGGAAGCTGATGTAGAAGGTAATCTGATTACAAGCACCTGCTGCTCTTCTAGAAAAAAGCCATCAGTGCTAAACGCTCGGCTGATTCCTCTGTCTCTGATATTGATGTACCTAAGCTACCCCTAATGTTAGCCCAACACCCATGTGCTTGTTTCAGAAGTCGAATGAGGCGTCACTGTTGTGGTTTAAAATAATCCAGCTAAAGTTCAGTTTAAGTGTTAAAGTGGACATATCATGCTTTTAAATCCTTCCTTTCCACATGTAAATCATTCATTTATGGTTTATTAAAGTAGAACTGCGATCCTTTGCTCTGAAATCGTCGTTAGTTTAGCTCCACACACCCATCCTTAAAGCAGAATTTCGCTTTTTTTAAACCTGGGCTCTGTTTTCTTAGTTCCTCTCATACATGTGGATGAAGAGGAAAGGAATCAAGATCGCTCCAGTATTTAGCCGGGCAGGCAGCTAGCAGCACAGCTAATAAGTACTGGGCAGTTGGCCCTGCGTCTTAGTTCGCCCTAAAAACGTGCTTTTTTTCCACACTGAAGTGCTCTGATAGTCTTAATGAGTGTCTGACAACGACTACAGAGGAGAAATGAAAGAAAGTATCTGCATTATAATCCCGCGAGATTTGGACACAGACACCAAAACAAGGTGATCGTCAGCTATTACAGATACTTTGGTTCATTTCTCCTCCCTAGTACGTTTTCAGACACTCGTTGAGACTATCGGAGCATTTCAGTGTGGGGAAAAGCACATTTTAGGCCATTAGACGCAGAGCGAGTTGCCCAATACTTATCATTAGCTGTGCTACTAGCTGCCTGCCCGGCTAAACACTTTAGCTATCAGTCTATGAGAGCAACTCGTTTTGCTGCTGTCTCTTTAAATCTGAACGAGACATTTAACGCCCTAACCCCTTCCAGGTCACAGAGCGCTTTACTCTGTTCGACTCCACGCCCTTCAGCCATATTGTAGCTTCCTAGCAGCTGAAGACGGGCAGAAAACGTTTTTCAAGACTGTGAACACCGGAAAACTGATGAAAATAAAAGTAACGGCTCCACAGCGGAGACAGTTACAACATGCAAGAAAACTTGTGTTTTCCTCCCTCCCCCTCTGTTCCTCCCTCTCTGATGAGATCCTCATACACTTCCATCTATTTTCAATCATCCAATGTAGCCAATATGAGCTGTTGTCTTTTCCTCCAAAGTTAGCTGTTGCATCAAGAACATCCCTGAATGCAGTTGGATCATGTGCTCCGCTCGACAAAATCAGCAAAAACAAAGCCAAATAATGACCTCCACCAAGGCAGTTATGTTTTAGCCGGCGTTTGTTTGTCTGCCTGCCTGTCTGTCCGTGTACAAGATAACTCAAAAGGTTATGGACGGATTTCGATGAAACTTACAGAATAGCTTTGGAATGCTGTAAGGAGGAATCGATTAGATTTTGGTGAACATCCGGAACAGTTGACGGATTCTGGATCACTTTGAAATTTTCGCTAACATTGCAGTCAATGGAACTTGGCGGAGGTCTGCGCTCTCAGGGAGGCAGCTAAAAGCTAGCACACTGAGCTAACAGAAACGGAGGCTGTGCTAATGCTAAAAACAACCACCAGAACATAATTTCAACATAAAAAAACCCAAAGAAAGCTTGATTTCATTTAAGCTGAGCTTACTGCTTTGCTGTGTCTGTCGTTTTCATAGAGAGAAGGAACCGAGCTTTCAGCAAAACCTCTTAATACTGGTGATGCTACAGAAGCATTAGTCCAAAGAGCTTTGCACAAACAAGGAAGGTTTTCCCCACCAATGCAGGCATATTTCCAATAAAAAAAATAAATAAATAAAAAAACAAAAAACAGCCATTTAGCAGAGGCTCCGATACGGGGGCAATGTACTGTAAGGGGATGTATGGGTTAATACATCCAACAATCGGACATTTTGATTTGTCTGCTTGCAACTTTGGCATGACTAAACCTGGACTACAAAATCGAAGCGAGGGGAAAAAATGGCAGATCATGAAACCGTTAACCCGGACGTCCATAACCATATTTAGCAAACCCGCAGCAAATACAGCAACGTGATAGACAAAAAAGCGTAATAGTGAATGGAGAAAACTAACAGACTGAAAAATAGTACCCAAAAAGAATAAGATAAATACTCAGCATCAGGAGTGATTGAATTACATTTTTCTGCACTCCTGAACTGTCAAAGAACATAAAAACATGTATTTAAGGGCTTAAAAAGTGGATATTACATGATATGTCCCCATTAATGAGAAACGGCTACTTTTCTGTGTGTGGCTGAGATTAACCAGAGAAAGCTTCAGCATTGCATTGTTATGAAGCCGCCGCTAACGTTGTGTGTGTTTTCTAGATTTAATGCTCACAGTGATGGAAGCCTCCAGCTTCACTCCATCAGTGTACAGCGTTCACGCCCTCACACTGCTGGCCGAGGTAAAACACACAAGCGTCTGGCTGTCTCTGCCACCATTTCCATCCTCTTCCTCAACTCTTCTTTCTCCTCTTCACCAGCAATGTTTGGGTCTAACTCAGTCCAGCTGATTTCCAGCCATTAAATCATTATTAATAAACCAATAAGTCATATTATTGGTTTAGTGTGAGCTGTGGGAAGCATCAACCTCTCTGCAGCTTGGCTCAGTGTGGGTTTAATTAATGCAGAAGCCTGCACTTCACTGATATGACAACTTGGATATTTCTGAATTTAAAGAATGCAGCGAATCAGAATCTGCTGCTGCTGCCACTGATAGCATTGCTTGATGCAGGGATCGGTGATCTTCTGTCCATGTACTTGTACAGTTTCACAGCTTTTTCTGAAGCTCTGAAACCGTAAGAAACTCGCTGAGTGATGGATCTGCTCGCTAGGTTCTGGCTCATCTGCTGGACATGGTGTTCTACAGCGACGAGAAGGAGAAGGTCATCCCACTGTTGGTTAATATCATGCACTACGTAGTGCCCTACCTCCGCAACCACAGGTCTGCATAAACCTCCGTTTGCCTGCTTCCTCACCAAGTTACCACATCTGTGGAATAGCTTGAGGCTAAAACTAACTTTAAGGGTCTTTTTATCAGGAAATCAGATTTTGTAGCAGAGTTGCAGATGAGCTGAAGCTGCAGGCTCCAGTGTAAATGGTGGACATGAAAGTGTGCTGTTTTATGCTTCTTTCGACAGTGCACACAACGCCCCCAGCTACCGGGCTTGCATCCAACTGCTAAGCAGTCTTAGTGGGTACCAGTACACCCGCCGTGCCTGGAAAAAGGAAGCCTTTGACCTTTTTATGGACCACACCTTCTTCCAGATGGATGCCTCCTGCGTGAGCCAGTAAGAATGAGAAACAAAATGTTAATGTTTTTTTAAAATGTATTTTTACATCATGTGGATGGAAAGACTGATCCCAGCAGCCAGACATGGCCGTGTGCCATCTGACCAGTCAGAGCTGCAGATTAAATGTATTTTACCTTCCTCTTCAGGTCTGCGTGGTCTGTTTGTCTCTTTATGCTCATATAATATTACTTTAACATTATTTCCTTCATTTGTAGCTGGAGAGCGATCATCGACCATCTGATGACTCATGACAAGACCACATTCAGAGACCTCATGAGTAAGCTCTGCATAGTCTCATCTTCATCTGTAAATATAGTGGTGGAAAAAAGTTTCTTACACCCAGTGCATCATATGTAATCTGATCCAATCAAATCCATTTTTTCTAAACCAACTTAAAACAAGGGAATTGTACCAAAGCTCTGTACATTATAAGCAAAATATACAAAAAAATGAAACAGTAAAACAATCAATGTTTAAATTACATGTTCAAAATGGTGCATTAAGGATCACTTTTAGGTCTTCAAATGCATTTTCTTTAGCAAACATCCTAAACAAAACCAGAAAAAATCCATTAAAAGTTTGTCATTTGAAAATATTTTTGATTTTGTGCATTTCTAAGGGTGTCCAAAGACTTTTTCCACCACTGTAGGTATAAATCTGTAGCCTCAGGATGTCTCAGAGCCTTTACTGGGTCTTTTTTGAATGACGGCAGACTAATAACGATGCTGTGTGTTTGGCTGAAGCTCGCGTGGCTGTAGCTCAGAGCAGCTCCCTGAGTCTGTTCACCAACAGAGATGCGGAGCTGGAGCAGAGGGCCATGCTGCTGAAACGTCTGGCCTTCACCATCTACAGCAGCGAGGTTGACCAGTACCAGAAATACCTGCCAGACATACAAGGTACTCAGACACGTACACCCAGCCAGCACGGCGCCGGGACACTGGGACTGCTGGTGGCGGCTGAGCTAACTCGGCCTGTGTTTGCCTCTCAGAGCGGCTGGTGGAGAGTCTGCGGCTGCCTCAGGTGCCCATTCTTCACGCTCAGGTGTTCCTGTTCTTCAGAGTGCTGCTGCTGCGCATGTCTCCGCAGCACCTCACCTCGCTGTGGCCCACCATGATCACTGAACTGGTGCGGACTGGTGCTCCACACGCTCATTGTCATGTCACCTCTGCTTCTTGCTTCATCTCACACCTTTCTGTCTGCTGCAGGTCCAGGTGTTTCTGCTGATGGAGCAGGAGCTGACGGCAGATGAGGACATATCCAGGTATAACACCAGCCAATGAACCGAACCTGAGTATCTCCTCTGTTTCCTTCTTTAATGAGTCTTCCAACCTGCTCATGTGTAGGACATCAGGGCCATCTGTCGCTGGGTTGGAGACCACCTACTCCGGAGGGAACGGCTTCTCCACCTCCTACAACAGCCAGCGCTGGCTCAACCTTTACCTCTCCGCCTGCAAGTTCCTGGATCTGGCTTTGGCTCTGCCTCCTGAGAGCCTCCCTCAGTTTCAGATGTCAGTTCAGATAAATCATTGTTTACAATAAGCTTGGCATAATAGTTACTAGTTCATTCAACAAGTTTATTGAGAACGATACAATCCGAAACAATTCAGTGACTTGAAATCGATTCAGTATATCTGTCAACAACTATTATCAAAAATTCAACCAGTTTGATTGTCATAGATTTGTCATTATGGAAGTTTCCTAGCAAGAAGAATCTTAGTTTCTTGCAAGGAATCTAGTATAAATTAAAAATAAGGGTATAAACAAAACAAGAAACAATAATTAATAGCAAATTCATTCACAACTTTTTTTTGTTTTTATTAAGTTCACCTCTCCAAGTTGAATCAACAGAGGCCAAACCTTTTGTGGCATTATCTTCAATATTTAAACACATTTTTCATGAAAGTACAGTTGGTGCAAACATTATTTTAATAATCTCCCACTTCCACTATTTTTTCAACAAAAAAAAGTGCAAAAATAAAATCTTCCATCCTTCGATCCAAAGTATTATTTCTCAATATCTATAGTCGATAAAATACCTTTTATAACAATAATAATAATAATTGGTAAAAATCAATTTTACTACCAACTTGCCGAGCACATATCTATGCTGTTGAATCATAGGAATACAAACCAATATATCAATCTGCTAGATGAATCGTTGCACCCCTAATATTTATGAAGCTCTAAATAGATCAAAATGGTTTTGTTTCTGAGCGAGTGATGCCTCGTTCCAGGTACCGCTGGGCCTTCATCCCTGAGGCTTCGGACGATTCAGGGTTGGAGGTGAGGCGTCAGGGGACCCATCAGAGAGAGTTCAAGCCCTACGTTGTCCGTCTGGTCAAGCTGCTGAGGAAACGGGCCAAGGTACCTCATCCTGCTGCTGTCTGCGCACCGAAACATCAGCAAACCTCTAAATATTTATTTCACTTTCTCATGTAGAAAAATCCAGAGGAGGACTGCTCGACGAGGACGCTGTCCTGGGAGCCGGGACACCTGATGATAACCCTCTACGTCATCCGCAGCATGGAGCAGCTGCTGCCCTTCTTCAACCTGCTCAGCCAGGTGTTCAACAGCAAGGCCAGCAGCCGCTCCGGACCCGCCTTCTCCCACAACCCCGCCGACTCCCCCTTCCCCGGCCACAAGGAGGGCCACAAACTGGAGAGCCAGAAGGTCTTCTGGAGTCGTGCTCGACAGAACATCGAGGAAATGGTGGAGAAAGACTTTCTAGAGGGACTCATCAAGACGTGAGAGCAGTGCGGGGCGGGGGGAGGGGGGACTAACACATAACTGATCACTAGTGAAAAAAACCTCAGCTTGTACATTCAACAACAATAATGGGGGATAAAAATGTGGGAATATTCTGTAAATTCTTTTTGTATTTATGATTATTTGACTTTTGAAAAGCTACTGTATGTAATTTTAATTATTTGTATATATGGAGCATTTTTGATGAGTTTTAACATTTCATGTGGGTCCTTCGGGACGGGGTGGATATGCTGTGGCATTCCATATCAATGTGACTTAATAAAAGATTTATAATAAGAAAGCTCTGCAGGCTCTGGTGCTATCTTGACTTTTCTAGAGAATTATTTTATCATTCACACTAATGGAAACCATTCTGAGCCTCAAACTGCAAAGTGATGATTAGCTAGTCTTATATTTGCTATGCAGTACTGTAAACCCTGCTGCCATAATAGACAGTAAGAGGCAACATAACATAATGGATTAGGTAGTTTATTGCTGGCATTGGTCGGTGCATGAAGACTAAATAAAAGAATGGAAACAAAAGTAAAGAGTGAGTAACACCACTTTAACCTGGAGTTATTACAATTAAACTTGATTCTGAAAAGAGAATAAGTAAGGTAGGTAGGTGAAGAAACTTGGCACAACATCCAAATCTAAGGGTGACCACCTGAAAAACAAAACCCTGCAACAAGTGAAAATGGATTTCTGTTGAGCTCACTCTAAGATATTGGCAAATAGACGCAACACACACACACACACCAGCAGGGTCAGCTGTCCACATCAGAAGTTATAATGTCAGCTGCTGCCATTGGCCAGTTTTCTAACCTCCAGGCCAGCCGGTTGTCTGAGGAGATGAATGGCTTTCCAGTCAATCCCAGCTCAGTGCTGAACCGAAGACTTTTCCCTTTTTGTACATCCCACAGTTCCCCTCCCCTCCCGCCCACTACCTGAAAAGGTTCTACCTAAAAACCTCCACAGTATCTCCAGTACAGAAGAAATCACCAGTAATCAGCCCATTTTCCCCATGTTTGTTTTGGGTTTACGATCTACGGCAATACAACAATCAAACATATTGACAGTAATGCAAAACGCGTCTAACAGGGAGGATGTAATTTCCTCTTTTATCTTGCAATGTTTTCCATTTTATTACATAATCACAGGGAGTCTCAAATTCATTCGGTGACCCCCTCAAGGGAAACTCAATTTTCTTGAAGTCATAAAGACACATCAGGAGAATATGTAGGTTTCCAGTCTAATAATCTTCTCCTTCATGCTGGTAAAGATGCAACAGCAAGGCTCTTTTCTTTTCCTACTGATGTAAGATGTTCCAAAGATAAGTCTGCGCGCGGCTTCACTGCTAAGTTTAGTGCTGCAGAAAGATGATTGAAAACTGTTGTGGAGAAGCATTCAAGGTGAGACCAGAACATGTCATGTTTGCTGTGGACACAGGAAAATATACTTACTTACAGGAATATATACTTACTTTTACTTTTAGAGGCTTCAGACATTTTGCAAAGTTTACAGCTGCCGATGTGCGATCCCCATGTGGAAACCTTGGACTAGAGAGTTAAAATGATAAAAGACTGAAATGAAACATAGGATAAAATAAATAAATGAGTATAAACAAGGCAAAAAGTAATAATAAGACCAGTAAAATCAAACAAGAAATATAAAAGTACATCATAAAATCAGTTAATAACAGAGATATAAAATAACTAAATAGATAAAAAATAAATTAATAATTAATGTCTTCTGTACCTCGGCCAGGTTTCTGGTTATTAACCAGTGGTACCATCGAGTTTAATTTTTGTTTATTTTGCTAGCGGATACAATAATATTAATTTTATTTTAACTCCTTTTCATCGTCTCATTGTAAAGAGAGAAAGGTTTAGTTTTATTATTCCCTGAAGGTCAGTTATGTTGTTGCTGCATGATGATAAATTATTAATTCTTCAGATGAAATAAATATATCAAAAGAACAAACGGCTACAAAATCTGCAGACATGCAGCAGAGCTCTGCCCCTTCTTGAAAACATATGTTTCACATTTCCAGTGAAATACAATTTCCAAGGATTGAACCATCTTATCTCACTTTTTCTAAAAATCCACAGTCGTCCCGTTTTTCTTTTTCATGCTGGAGATAATTGCTTTCACACCAGGACAAAAAGCTGTCCAGCCTGTACTCAGCCTCCTGTCCATCACTAACTCACCTCACAAATGCAGCATCATCCAAGGACTTCTGCAGATGACAGGATCCTGAACAAGAGACAGAACACACAAAGTAATAATCAGTACAGGATTAAATCATACAGAGTAGTTTACCAGTCCCAGCTCAATCTACATCTTAGACCAGTATGCTGTGGAACCAACGGGACCAGACAAGTAGGAGATCCATTTCTAATGAAAAACCTTTGGTGACAGTTTATGTGTAATATTGAAACTAACAATCAATTATTGACCACTTTTACTGTTTCAAAAGCTTTTTAACTGGTCAAAAACCCTTTAACCAGCTCCAAAACTCAGCTGTCAGACAAGGAAGAAAGGATAATGTTCATATTCAGAACATCATCCAACACAGAGAAAAGTTGCAGCGACAAATAGTGTAGCAAATAAAAACCCAACTTTTGCCTTGGTTTCTTCACAAGAACCAGTTAAAGGTGAAACATATCAAAAACCCATTAATTATAAATGTAAACCACCTTCATGTAATCATTTTTTATCAGAAATCCATTTCTAACTTCAATCAACTCTTCTGGTTTTGTGTTTCTATTGATTAGAGTCCATTGCTATTTATTATTTCTGTTATAGTAATATTAACAATAATAATGCTAATTATTATTAATATAAACATGCAGAGTCGCCTGACAAAATCAAGATTTGATTGAAACTCCTTTGATTAAGTCTCCTTTGCTAAGGTATTATCTGATGTAATTTCTTTTATATAAATACTGACTGGAGGCCAATAATTTGGCTCAAATTGTTTCTATGTAAAATGCCGTGATTATTTTCATTATCATTATTATTAATATTATGATTATTGTAACCCCATCATTACATCTATCTTGGAATCAGTATATCCTACTTATTATCAATATGTAAGTTATGATCATTATTAATTTATCCTTTGTATATCATTTCATATCCTAAGAACTGTACGTGTGCATTGTTTTTATGCATCATTTGCTCACACTTTTAACTCAATAATATACTCACCTGCTCCCTGTTTTCATAGGGCATATAACACCTCATCACCCTGTTCTCATCGTTGTTGATCTGCAGACTTCATCCCAAAAAGCCCCAAAGATTACTAAGCTCATATAGTGGCATTCATTTATCTTATTTTTATATGCTTGGCAGGACTCTTTTGTCTGAGGAAATTAACCACAAAATTGGGTCAGATTAAGAAGAAACAAAAACAAATAAACTATAAATTTCAATAACAGTTAAAATGAAAATATAACAAATAAAAGACATATGTCATATTAAAAAAGCTTTAGAACATCCAGACAGCAGAAGAGATCAGCACCATGGACAGAGAAAAATACTCTCAATTAAACCATCGTTTTCATCCTTTCTTTTTTCTTTTAAAACAGTTTTGTTTATTAATGAGTTCACGTGACCCTGAACATCGTGAACCAGTGCTCCCAGCAGCTGCAGGCTTCCTGTGACCTTCATAGCACGGCGGCTTTCTGACAAGCATCGAGCTCAGCGGCAGCGTGAACCCCTCATGTCTTCAAGCGTTTTCACTTTTTCTCGTCCCCTTTCAGGTCTCGCGATGACAGGAGCAGCAGCGGGATTGGTACAGCTGCACCACCTGACTCAGAAGAAGGGGCAGGGCGTGAAGAGAAATATAAATACTTTAATAATTAAATAAACAGGAAGATGTAAATTTGGCCGAACACATCGCCATCCGACGTCCCGGACTGACGCGCATATCTCCGGGGCTCGCAGGAGGCCGCAACTGGAAGAGGAGGAACTGGATGGTGGGGGGATGACGAGGATGCCAGCAAAGGTCTGATTGTCCCCTGCACACCCCGCTGATACACAGGGACTATCGGGCTGCTGGCGGAGAGGATTATCCAGGAGGCTGGAGGAAGACAGGGAGGAGGGGGAGGCAGCATCATCCGGAGAGGACGGGTTTTGTCCAGAAGACAAACGTGGAGCAGTAAATACGTCCTAAATCAAAGGAGAAAACTCGAGATTTAAGACCTGGAGCGGGATTCTAACATTGGATCTTTTCTTTAATCATCACACGTAAGGATAATCGGAGAAAGTCGGTGCATGGTTTTTTCCAGAAGCGCGTGCAGATCCGGAAGAAGTGAGTGGGAATCAGCCGCTTCCAGGTGTTATGCAATCGCAACTGTGGCTCCTTAGAAATCGTCCCTCCATCCCTTCTCTAGTGCCGTGTTTGTGCGCTGCTTTCGAAGGCAGCAGGGATTACTGAGGCGGATTTCCGCGTGGGGGGGTAGGACCGTATCAGTGGAGGTTGGACTGGTTGGATAGAAGAAGATGTCGGGGCAGACGCTGACGGACCGCATCGCCGCGGCTCAGTACAGCCTGACGGGATCCGAGGTGCCCAGAGCGGTGTGTAAAGCCACCACACATGAACAGACAGCCCCAAAGAAAAAGCACCTGGAATGTAAGTCAGTCTGTCTATCTATCTATCTATCTATCTATCTATCTATCTATCTATCTATCTATC
>JAVQJG010286586.1:0-24031 GCA_036024015.1 Craterocephalus amniculus | reverse complement strand
TCTATCTATCTATCTATCTATCTATTTAGGGATAACCAATTCCTTTAAAAAAACTGCTTGTATGACAACATGGACACATTATTATGTACTTTTTCAAAACGGTATTGTTCAAGTTTGGTCAACCTTGTTTTTCTTACTGATTAATGTTGCTTTGATATAAAAGGTTTTATATTAAGCTCATCTTTTCATTACCTGTTGATGCCATTTTGGACTGCAGGGTTCTTATATTTATGAAAAAACATCATGGAAGTCCTAGATAATACCTTTTAATAGCCTATGTAAATATACCATAATGATAATTATTAAGCAGCATTATTCTACCTCTCTAACATCTTAAGAATAACTGTCTGGTTCCAAACTGCACAGAATCTGTAGACTACTTTAAAGTATTCTTGTAGGTTTTACATAACATTTGAAATTTTGTAATATTAACTCTATTATTTAAGCTTTTCTCAATAAAGTTTGTTTTTGTAGCCCGACATATGTGCCTCCAGCTGTACTTATATGTAATGTAGGGGGAAATAACGCGTGAAATCCTATGAAACACTCAGTAACTGTGTTCTGTCATCTTTGTCTGGCAAATGGGATTCACACGGCAGGATCATTATTCAGCCAACAGTGGCATATCTGGGTCCAGTGGCAGCTCTGCTGTGGAACATGTAATGAGAGTAACACATTCACACTTTCACATGTTAAATCAGCGGCAAAATTTCCGTGTATGTGTCCATTAGGTGATTTTCAACAATTTGTCATCTGACTGCAGCTTTGTGTGTGCATGTTGGATTTTTTTTTTTTTAATGCGCTGGCTTTCTTATTTAGCAATAAACTTTCCTTAAGAAGTGCATGAGTGTCTTCTGAGCTCTTCAAGTCCATTATTGTTGATTTAGGATAATAGGATCTGTCAGTCAATAGTATTATCTGTCTTTATCAATTATTCATCTTTACAGGTACATTTCCTCCAGTCATGGATTTTACTGTATTTTACACCAGTCGCTGTCTGCCCTTTTTGAAACACAATGGACTCATTTTGCAATCTGTAAATATAAATTTCATTTCATTCATTTCATTTAATTTCATTTCATAAACATACTTGGAATGAAAAATGAGATAAAGATAAAGATAAAATGAGATAAACTGATTTTAGAACAAGTCCTTTCAGACCGTTTTTTCTTTCACCATGATACCATAAGTGCACATTTTTAACAAGCATGCCTCCTTTTTTAATTGATTACATTATTGAAAGTGCTTTGAATGTAGCCCCTTTGCAGGCTTTATCAGCAAGCTTTGCTGTGACAAACACATTTTCTATCATTAACAACGTTCTTTTAAGAAAAAAAATTAAGCTGAAAAACAGTTTAAGAGATTACATGTGTCTGTGCAAAAAATGTATGGTTATAAAACAATGTCTGAATATCACATCAAATCCTTCAGTGTCTCAGGTGTAAAAAAAAAGAAAAGTGACAGGGTGCTGCAGTGCATAGAAGTTTTCAGAGGGAGATCCCAGGCGTTGTGCTGACTCTAGAGTCAGGCCTCCTTACTGGCACTGCTGTAGGGGTAATGGATCAACAAACACCCTCAGGGACAACACTTGGCAGATGGACAGTACATCTACTTAGCAGTAGACAGTATACCAAAGCAAAACCCCCCACCGGACATCCTGTGTATATCTGTGTACAAAAGGCAAAGTGGAGATTGAAGGCAATGAAAAAGAGGCAGCATCCAAACAACAAAACATAACAAGCAGTTTTTGATGCAAATAATGCAGTTTTTCCAGCTTTGTGTGCATTGTTTCTCCGTGGCTTAGAGTCTAAAAATTTTGATAGATCCTTGATTGAGTAAAGTGCTGGATATGCCTTCTTTCTTTCTTTCTTTTTCTATCTTTCTTGGCACTAGCATTTATTGAAAGTTGTAGCAGAGATATACACCAGAAATGTGGGTCATGAAAAAGGTACAACCTGAAAAAAAAAACTGTGGGACGTTGCAGTAACATGTGAACCCTTCAGCCCCTTAACTTCTGCTGTTAAAGATGCAGAGACCAATAACAACGGAAGTGGGCACAAAGCTCTATATATCTCAAATGTAATGCAATCAAGTTAGTCCTGAAAAAGTCTTAAGTAGCTGATAGAACAGTGTTTCACTTTTGTGGTCATTATGTTAGTCATTTTGAGTCTGTGGTTTCTGATGGAGTTGCTTTAGGTTGTAAATGTGCATAATATTTTGACTTTACTGTAAGTAAGTCTGTGCATTTCATTACAGCTTTCTTCTCAAGTTTAGTTACTTCTAGTTGGACAGTCTCAGCAAAAAATTAACTGTAAAGGCTTTACAAAGATGACCGCTACATTACAGTTTGAAAGTTAGGTCAAAAGGATGTTTGCATAAAATGGAATGTCACCTGACGTGTGAATGGGTGTCAGATGACTTGGTGCCGAGTGAGTGTGTAGGTATATGGGAAAGCACTGTACAACCCAATACTGTTAAATGATAAGTGCATGTAGGTGCACTTCAATTTCCCATAAATTGAATCACAAGTGAATTCTCCCACTCAGAGAGTGTTTACTGGAAAAAAAACGCAATCTTTTCTTCACTGCTCCACATCTAAAGCATTATCATCAACAACAATCTTTCACCGTTGAAACCTGACACTTTGTAAACACTGCACAACGAATAACATGTATTGGCAAGTGGATTAAACAGATCACATTTTCCTGTTTAAAAAAATGGGAGAGAACTCTATAAAAATAATATTTTTATTGATTTCAGCTTGTTTGAGCAGTGTATCATGTTGCTTAGAGGAAGTACAAGAACATTCAAACTAAAAGAATATAAACTCCCCTGTCCACACAATATAAATAATCTAAATTGTCATCCATTGATGAAACAGTTTTCTTACATTTAAGTGTAGTCAGCCCTGTGTTGTTCACAAGGAACAGCAAGAATGAGTCAGGCAGTGCTCAGTGCTGAGGCTGAATCACAATGCATACATTAAAGTGTTGCTTTTCAGAGGAATGCAGGACTGAAGAAATTGACACTCGTGCACTGGCTCAGTGTTAGTAGTTTCAACATATACTGTTGCAAATATTTTAGGGACTTAAAATCTTTGTGATTTATCACTTTTTCTTTTACAGCAACCTGAATTTAAGAACAATAAAACACCACATCAGATCACATTTAGATGTAACGGCACCAGGGAATTAGTTCAAAGTTCAAATGTCCACCTTTCTAAATAACTGACGTTGCATCATGCTGAGAAATGTAAGGAGGTACTGAGAGTTAACTGTTTTTAGGCCAGCTTCAAAGTTCAAGCGCCGCAATCCATATATTTAGGAGGCAACAGTGTGGGTTTTCAGTGAGGGTCTTCATGAGCCCATGATGCAAATAGGAATAACGATGATGAGGATGATAGTCACTGCAGTGGCAATGAGAGCAAGCAGCTTGCAGACCTTGAGCCGGCGGAGGTTTGCTTCTTTGCGCCTGAGCAGGGCATCGTAGCCCGGAGTGTAGATGTCATCCATCCAGAACTCCATGTTGTTGGGGTTCAGGGACTCCTGAGCCTGATGACGGATTGAGAAACAGAATGGGTCACCTTACTTAACATTCCAACTACCTTGACCCAAGTTTTGAGGAAGTATGCTGTACAAAGTTTTCTAAATGGGCAAAACGTAATCTATTAAAATACTTTATTCAAAAAAAGATAAAACACTGATTTAATCAATTACAGATTAACTGAATACTGACTTATTAAAGAGAAAAAAACAAAAACTTGTGCAACATTTTTCACTTTTGTAGAGCTTAGAAACTCAAAAGTTCTTACATGTAGGTCCAAGGGGGAGATTCGTGCCTCTTTGTCATCTACAGTCCATATAGGCCTTCCCCTCCCCTCAGCCAGTCTGGGTTCCAGGACCTTCCCAGAGGTAAGCCCCCCGGTCAGACTGTTGTCTTTTTGACGGAACAGGGACGAGTTAAATACTTGTTCCACCACACTGGTGGACTTTTGGGAGAGTAGATTAGTGGTGCTGTCTGACTGATCTGCCTGGAATAGGAATAGATCAAATATAGACATTATGTACACAGTAAGAACAACAATGTATAAAGTTAATTTTAAAATAGGCCAAATTTGAGCACAGACATTTGGGATGAGCTATATATCTCTACAACTCTAAGTACTCTTTTTACTAAAAAGATTAGATTGGATACCCCAGAAAGTGGCCCAATCAATTTGTTACACATTTAACAATTTATCTACACTGCAGAATACAGTGATAAAGACAGGAACAAAACATATTGGTGCTGTACTGCAAGTTACACATAATTCTGATAATATTCTATTAAGTAATCAATTTGCTGGACATGAATATCATAATAAATAATATATAACACTCCTATACCTGTCCAAGCTTTCTTTGCGATGTTTTGCCATCTTTAATTTTCGAGAATGACACCGTCCAGTCTCTTGCAGAGTTAGAAACATTCAGCTGTTTCATATCAGAGAGGCTTTTTTCTTCGACCTTGGTTTTTGAGGCACGTCGAGATGATGTATCCTTCTTCCCTTCTTTCTCCCCTTTAGAATCTGCCTGCCCTTTGCTGCTATCTGTTTGATCCCCGGGGGTGTTCCATCGGCTCCAGTCCAGACTGCTTGTGCTGGTTCCTGGAAACAGATGCCCAGATGCGGAGAGAGGCTGAGGGTCTGATGTCTCTGAGGGAGTTAAAGGATGGCTCATAAAAGAAGAGACACCACTCAGTGGCTCAAGCCATCGACCACCAGTGCCTTGTACTCCGCTAAGGATCGGCTGCTGGATCTTTTCGTCCAGTCGCTGCAAAGCGGAGAGTACCTGCGAAATCTCAGCCTTCACATCATTCAGGGATTCCAGCTGTCTTTCTATTTGACTCATACGAAGCAGCAGCTTACAGACACTGGCCTTTAGTCCATCGTCACTACTCTCCAGAGAATGGAAGAGCCTTTGAAGTTGACCCAGGCGTCCACGTCTGGCCTCAGGGGTGTCCTGGTTGATGGTGTTGTCACTGGGGTGTAGGACTCCTGTGGAACCACACATGCTTATATCATCTAAGAAACGAAAGATGGCACTGATGTCGTCCTCACCAAACTCAGGGTCATCTAATGAGGTCATGAAGGAGAGGCGGTCCGCGTGAACTAGGCTACGAAGTCTTCGGGGATCTGGTGGGTCTGTTTGAGTTCCCTGAGCTTTCACAACCTCACCTCCATTTGCCAATCCACTATCTGCACTCTCACCGCCCGAGGACCCCCCCAAAATGCTGATAGCAGGAGTAGATCGCCTTGGAAGTTGTCCTGTTTGTGATTCCATCCCCATATCCATGCTGCTCAGGCCTATCCGGTCCTCAAGACTGTGACTCTTATTACTCCAGATGGCCCTCTGTGTCCTGGGTGGTCGAAGGTGTCGGGGGGATGGTTCTGGGACTGATCCAGGTCCAAAATAAGTTGAGTCCTGCAGATCATCAAAGCTCTCATGCTTCGCTTTAGTCCGGTGCTCTGGCGACTGGTGGACCGTTGTAGGTGATGGGTAAGGATTTGGAATCGTCTCAAAGCTGTGATTGTCAAAGCCTGTGCGCCCCATTTTGGGGCTGGGAGACTCACTGCTGATAGTCACCTGCGGAATTAAGGGAGGCTGGTTATGGAAGTCCTTCCTAAAGATGTTCCTCTTCTGGTTAACTGAGGATCCCGGTTCGTCTTCAAACACCTCCATTGGAGCAGAATCGCCACTAGACTCACTGTCCGTCTCCAGAGGCAGGTAGATATTCTTCATAACATCAGTGGGAATTTGACTGCTAGAGTATGAGTGTATGGTGTGAGGCAAATCAAAAGACACAGCCCTGGTCCTGGCAGGAGGGGAGGGGGAGGACACAAATGAGATAGGATCCGGGGGAAGACTGGCTCGCTTACGGGCTGAGTAATTTGATTTTGGAAGCAGCAAGTGCTGATCGATGGTTCTCCCACTTGACTCAGAGTAGGCACGTCCTCGTTCCCGACCAGAAATGTAAAATGGGTGGATTCCAGGCAAATTGGGGCCTGGGGACTGGTCGACGGGGAGCAACGTCTGGGCTCTCATTGGATGGCTTTCATCGGTGACTCCACCCGTCATTTGAATTAGATTGAAGATAGTTACTATGTCAGCGGCAACCCCAATGGGAGAAAGCCCCTGGCCTCTGGTGGAAACCCGATCCCTGAAGAGAGTGGCTGGAAAGCAAGGGTCCCTGCTCGCTGCAGCAAACAACAAACTCCTGAGCTCAATGAGGTGCTCTAGGTCAAAGCGGGTGCTGACCATGCGGCAAAGATCTTGGAAGGAAAGCCACTGGCGCATATTGGCCAGTTCCTCCAGGATCCCCAGGAGGACTCCAGGGTATTCCTGCTGCAGGTTAGCCATGGGCGCTCACCTGACAGGGAGAGCAAAGCAGTTAAGAAGGCACAGGAATTATATTTGTATTGAAATAAACAGCAAAAAAACTGTTAGGGCTTTGCATGTGACTAATTAAAAAAAGAAGCTTTAATGCAAGGTCAAACATTCTATGAATGATCATATAAACATTTTTGTGGGTGAAACTGTAGGTCCATTTCTCATAACACACACAAGAAAACTGTCAGTTTTAGTTATCAAAGTAGCACATGATACAAATCATGAATCCACAACATGAAGAGCTGTTTAATAGACTGGAAATATGTTTTTCATCATCTTAAATACCCGAGATGTCTTTCTGAAGCAAACATAAACTACCTAATATCTTACTGTCCAATAATCATTTAAATGTTCATATTTGATTTCACTACACTGCAGAGGTCCAATCAAGCAGATTGAGCATGTATGAGAATCAAACTGGGTGTTCTGCGTTGACGTGGAAAAGGCTATTTGAGTGAGATTCTGGAGCGACCTTATTTTGGGGTCCTAAAATAACCGGTCATCTGATCTGATGACGCTGTCACACTGCGCACATCTCTACCTCTGGACACCTTTAAACCATTCATTTTCCAGCAGCTTCATTGTATACCTGCCACTTTAATTATAAAACATGCAAACACTATATTTTCTCATGTTATTATATGAACCATTTCCTTTGTCCAAAAAATTGTAAAATAGCTTTGTAGGTAGTAAAGTGAAAGCCATGTGTTCTGTTCTGTAAGCTTTGAGAATGAAAAGGACATATCACTAGTACAAATACAATTTGTAAGCATCTATCTACTGGTGTAACATAAGTAAAGCTGAGCATGTGTGAAATCCTACTTACCTGAATCTACTGAGAGAGAATTACAGCCACACCTGCATCCATCAACAAAACCCACAATTACAACAAAAACAGTTCCATATTCCAAGATAGTCAGGGTCGACTCACGTTCTCACACACTCCTTTTCTCAGCTTCTCTGTTTGTAGCAGCGACTAGCCCAGAGCCCAGGCAGGAGAGGAGAAAATTAGAAATCAGGTCATCTTCCCACAAGTCCCTGCAGTCCCCTAAGGGACCTCAAAATACAACCAAACGGTTTCCCCTCATCACAGATCAGCACCAACGACACTTGCAAAGTCAATTTATGGCCACATTTCTAACAGATAATCTGAAGGAGAGACAGCCTCTTGTTAGGTTTCCTACAAGAGTGAGTGGTGTAGGACCAGGAGGATATTTTCTCAAGGTGCAAAAGCATTACTTTGTTATTAAATTAAAGGAGATCAAAAATTTTAATTTGTTTAATTGACACACCAATAACTTTGCAGTCAGGAAACCGCATGGTCTTGGTGAAATTGCCTGCTAGATTGTTGTGCTCACAGCGCTCTGGCAGACTTCAACCTTCCCAGACTTTTCACCATTACTCTGCATTATCATCCATAAAGGGTTGTACTTAAAACCCCATTAGAGCAAGGGAACGGGTGAGGCTTTCATTGCTAAGTAGTAGCACTCTGCTACAATCAGGAAGGACATCTCTAATTCATCTAACAACTCTGTGAGAGGGGGGTATCCATCAGTCTATGCACTCAGGAATCAATGCAGTGATTGAGCCTTGGTACGGTTGTAAGTATGAGCTGTAATGCATTACTGTCAGGCCCTTCCGTGCTCGGGTTTTAATAGCCAGTTGAAAAGCAAACAAAATTTGACATGTCTCAATAAGTATAAGCTTAGCTATTTTTCAGAGTGGTATTAATTTATGGTACACTTGGAAAAGGAATCACCTTTCAGAGGGTAAAATTTCAGTCAACAACAATCTGCTTCAAGCAAAGCACAGCAATCCATTCATACATAAGGTAAAAGCAAATAATGTGGCATTTTCTGAATAACAATGGTATAACTAGTGAAAAATTATATTTTTACAGAGTATTTTTACATGAATGTAAACAATATTTTGTACAGATTTTAGCTGAGATGAGACTCTCGCTCTCGTTTCTTCTTTGGTTTTGATTTTCCGGCTGGAGCCACAAAAGTTGGAGTCAGAGATGGATTCAAGGCGGGATTTAAGGCTGGGTTCATGGCTAGCAGATCCAGTATCGTGGTACTCTGATCACCTGTGATAATAAAACACATGATGGAGGACAGGAAACAGAGGTCTGCTGTGCAGTTCAGTCTCACAATATCTGGACACTGACAGTTTCTATGATCTAATTCTAATTGCACAGTTGCACAGTGAATATGAGTCCGGGTTCAATGCATGGAATAGTCATTTTCAGTGACTAAAATATACAGCTGAATAGCTGACTCCAAAGCTGCTTCATCAAACAATGTCATTAATGTGATTAATTAATATGATTATTTGTGTTTTTGTCTTTAATTGCTAAAAACGTCCTCTGTTATGCAGGTGAAAATAAAGTTAAGAATCAATACTCGAAGTTCATGTTTACTCCACAAACTATAACATGAATTTGTTTTGATACCTATGCAAAAAATGTGTAAGTCTACATATTTAAGGCAAAACTATACATTTTATTTCTCAAGGGAAACATAGTACTTATGAGGGCCAGTAGCTGAAATGTGTTATGTTTTTAAAGGTCACTATCAATATGTCATAGAAATAAAGGTATCTTATAATTCTTAAAGGCGAGCCCCTTAGAGTTTTTTGTGCTATCTAGTTTATTCTACCTCTACCCTATCCAAAGAGCACCTTGGAAAAGAACAGACTAAACAAGGAAGTGCTCATATACTAAACCCACACACTTTTGACAGTACACTTTTGAAGTTAGCTTACCGATTATGTCTTCTTCACCACTAGGTTCCAAATCTGGACTATGGACAGACATGCGGGCCAAAGCAGCCAGCTCAGAAATGAAGCTTTCTTCTGCCTCCTAATGGACAATGTATGACAGTGCTTACAGAAAAAAACTGTACTGGATTGTAAATGGGTTCGTCTTCTTTTCATTAAATTGATAAATACAGTAGACATGCAGCATACCAACCATTAACTGTGTTTTTGTCTTCTCCAGGGTTTTATCTTGAGCTATTTTCTTTCGCCTCAAATCCTCATACATCATCTCCTGATCCAGTTCACTCTGCTCCAACAGTTTCCTTTTATTTTGTTCCACCCTGAAACAAAGAAACCACAGCCAAGGTAGAACATATGTTCATTTAATGAGGATGGCCTGCCTCAAATTGATATTATTGCCAGAGAAACTGTACCTCTGTTGAAACTCGGCAGAAGCAGGTTTCCTGCCCCAGTTCACCAGCTCTCTGAGTAAGGCTTTGCTCAGTTGACTGCTGCTGTCTTCCTTCTCATTCATCTCTGAATAACAATAAAAAAAGAAGTAAACTTACTTCAAATGTTCTCTGTGATATGCAGATTCTGATGTGGAAATCTATTTTTAGAAACCGCAGCATTTGCACTGCATAATGATATAGCATTCTTATTAGAGATAAGACCTTGTGTATACAGACATCATCATAGCAGAGTAGAAAAACTTAAAAATCTCTTAAAAGGGATGGTCATCTCACCCTGGTTTATGTTTGACTGATCCAGCTGCAGCTTACTGGTTATGCCTTGCAAGTGGTCATAGTAATTTTGGACGAGTGCAATAAGAGAGTCTTTGGTTACATAGACACTCTCTGCTGCAGCCTCTGTTAATTGGACCTGAGAGGGAAAAAATAAAGAAAAAGAGGAAACTGTTACGGTCAGCAATATGCTGGATTATTAAAAAAGATAAATCTAATCCTTTTAATTAAATAACAAACCAAATACCTACTTTCATGTTATCATCCTGTTTAGAGAAAGCATTTGACTGTGTGGATGCAGCCTCCAACCTCTGCTGGATGGCGTGGCTGAGGGCGTTGCCTAGCACTAGCTGTGCATGGCCCTGTAAAAGCTCCGTAGCCATTTCTAGCTCAGACAAGAACTCCTGCTGGAGGTTATTTCCCAACAGCTGGCTCTCTGGGCCCAGATGCTTCTCTGCCAGGCTGATGCTGCTACTCTATTTGGAGACAATGATGGTGTTTAATGGGATTTTTATGACATGGACAAGGGCGTTTCAGATTTGTGACTTAATCTGTTTAATTCCTGTATCTATATTTTTATCACCTAAAGGGTTGTATTAACACAGAATTGTTTTTTATTGGGATCCTCCCATAGCAGAGCTCTGAAATCCGTCTGAGAGAGTACCTTCAGCTTGGACAGCCTCATCTCCTTCAGTATGTGGAGACAGAAGTGTCTGACCACAAAGTACCTCTGCACCACCACCAAAAGATGCTCGTGTTTCCTTTCTATCAGCCTTCCTATTTGGCTGAAAGACAATTTATTTTCCGTTATTTTCTTGTATAATAACCGAACATATATGTAGATGTTGTCATGCAGAATAAATAGAGAGCTATTTCCAGTTTTCACCTATTCAGTGTGTAGCTCTGCCTGGCCACAATAGTTCGGAGTATCTTCATTTGTTGATCTCCTAGATGTTTCAGACAGGCCTGCACCAGAGCAGTCTCTTCACTCCACACCTATGGAGGAATATTTAGTAAGAAGTTATGGAAAAAGACCAACAACTTCAAATCATGGAAGTGCAATTAAACTGAAGCAAAAATGAAAAAGAATCCAGCTGTCAAGCATGAGGAAATACTTTCTTTTAGGTAAGTTTGTAATGTCTACCTGTCTATCTTTATCCAAGTCAACCCTGATGTCTCCCAGCTGTTGTTTGGTGGTGCACTCCACCTGCTGCAGCTGAGCTACCAGCTCCTTCTCCAGATTCAGCCACAGTTTCTCACAGTGTTCAGCAGTGAGATTCGTCTGGGCAGGAACATAGGTGAGAAATATGTCCTTGGTTAGGTCCCCAAGCCTCTTTGACCAATGGGTGCGGAGTTTCTGAGGGCACAGGATTTTATTTTCAAATAGCCCACATCTGAAAACACACATGTCTGCAAAAATAAACAATGCAGTATTTAATTTCTTACCATCCAAAGGTCACAGAGGGCCTCAGCAACACTGTTGTCCTGCTGCAGCTCCAATTCAGAAATCTGCTGCCTGTGTTTTATCAATAACTCCTGGTACACCTGGGGAGAGGTAAGTTTAGAATTATATACCTGTAGATTTACATTCTTTTTTCATAACAATCATAAAAGTAGATTTTACAATACAATTCAAAACAGAGACAAGATTGAAGGACAAATTGATTATTACAATGCAGGACAGCCTCAACACGGCTTCATCTTATTTCTAGAGTAAATCCCTGATGGAAATATTAACGTAACAGTAAGTGAATTATTCTGACTGTGGTGAGTTCCTGCAGGTCACTGTGAGTCTGTCTCAGTTCCAGAGCTCGACTCTTCTCCTTCGTCTGGGTCCTCTGAAGCTTCTTCATCTTGGCCTCTTTTTTGTTGCATTTCTCGTTAACCAGCTCCTTTGTCTTCCTCGTGCACTCTGGAATACAAAGGCAAAACACTGAAGATTACTAAGAGTGTAAAGCTAACTGGCTGATCATACTATCAATATACTGCATGGCTATTACATCAAGGAGACTACTTACATTTGTCTATAGACAGTAAACATGAGTGCAAAATAAGTGAGATCAGCTTTAATATCACATTTTCTTTCACAAGTACTGTAAACAAATATTGTATTTAAGCACTATGAGCATGTCTTTGACTACACATTACGCCAGGGTAACAGCTTTCTGCTGAAAAGCTTCATGAGAGACTGGGACACGTTAATAGACATGATGATACTGTTCTGTGCTGTCCTGGAAGAACTTGGCCTTATTTAAGGAGCTAAAGAGGATTTCCAGAAAGTAGTCGGCATTGAGAGAGTTTGTCTTCAAAGTTTGAAAAGTAGGTTAGATGTTAACCATTGCTTGTTGTTGCTAGAATCAAGGCAATTATAATCCAAGACCTTCACCCTGACTTTTTTCTCTTTCGGCTTTCACTGAGTCACAAAATGCTTTTGACGAAATGGGCTTCTGTTGTTGCAGGCTGAAGCATTTTCAGATTCTCCATCTTACCTTCAGTGCACTGTTGAAGGCCCTCAGTCAGAGTAGCCTGAATGTCTGATAATATCTTTTCCATGTGGCTGAACTTTAAGATGTCATCACTAGTCAGCTGTTCCAGGGTTGTGGTGATCAAGCCCTGTGTCAGAGTCACTTCGCAGCTTAGAATGGCAGGCTGGGACTGAACAAGCCCAGTCAGCTCCTCCCACCACAACAGCTTCTCCCGTGTTCTCTAAGAAATGAGAACAAAAATATTCACAGTCTCGTGCTCAATAGAAAAATCTGCTGAGGTCCACAAATGATGACATAATTAAACCGTTACTTTTACCTGCAAATCAGCTTCCTGTAACTTCATTAGGTTGTTCTCTACTAACAGAAGTGTCTGAATAAGAGAGACAATTAAATCCTGTGCTTCATCTGGAGGGAAAATGCTGGTTTTCTTCAGGAGGAGCTGGCACAAATCCTCTACCTGTCTGCTGAAACCTTTGGACTATAAAAAGACGTGAATGTAAGTCATCCCTCTCCAAACAGGCAAAGTTGGGGAATTGATTTAGAATACTTGCTAAATAATTTGCGGTCTCTTTACCATTTGAAGATTGCGCTCATGGAGATCTTTCTGGGCCCTTTCAGTCTCCTCCAGGGAACATGGAGTGTCATGACTCTTCTCGCTGACAGTCTGGGCTGCTGGTAGCTGCTTCCTCAGCTCACTCAGTTCCTTAAATGAAAAATGATGGTGTATAATTCCCTCTAGGCTACATTTTCTATGAAGTAAAAAATCGGGAAATGCAATGAAATGTGTAATGCAAGTGCTGTGTATCTGTCAACCTTTTCTTGTGTCTGAAGAATGCTCCTGGTGAAGTCAGCATCATTTTTGTCTTTTGGAAACCAAGAGTTGAATATTATTTTCATCATATGTAGAAAAATCTAGAAGCAAATCAGAAAATGGTAAATGGAAATAGTGCATAATAGTGCAGATTCTGATAAGTATAATTACTAAATCTCACCAGATATTTTTCTTCCTGAAGCTGAGAATTGTGACGTTGTATATCCTGCAGAGCCAAACAGTAAAGACTGATCCTGCCCTCAAAACTAAGGAGATAACAGACTGGTTATGTGAACAATCATGATATGTGGTTAAAGCTTTGCATTTGCAACAGCATCGTACCCTGTTTGTGTTAGAGTGTGGGGGTAGTGGGAGACCCTGGTGAAACTCTGGTTCTGAAGGCTCTTGGGAATCAGTGAGGTGGAAATAAACTGACTGCTGTCATCGTTGTCCTGCTCTTGGCTCAGGGACTCCCCATCCACGGAGGAGGATGAATCCTCATTAGGCATCACTGGCAACTTTGAGTGCTCATGTAGTGACGGGTTGGATGCACCATCTGCCAAAGGCTGACATGTTTACCAAAAAAAAAGGAAAACAACGTTATACTATCAAAATTCACTCATAAAACTGCCATAATATCAGCCTGCATGGGCATAATGGTGATTAACATGACCAGACCGAATCTACGGAATGAAACGTGAATGCGATGCTTCGGTATCCCTCAACTCCTCTGTCTTTACAACTTTCTGCAGAAGACCCTTGCTAACCAGCAGCATCTCTGTGTGATATAAGAACAGCAGTGTCTCAGACAGAAAAGCTGAGGGCAGCTGAGAAAATTACTTGTGTCTCACTGCCACCTGTGGTGGAATTGGCCAAGCAACACTGCCTGTCAAAGGCAAACAGAATTTTCAAGGACGCCATACACCCCTGATGCAAAAATAGCCTTTGGAAAAAATATATTGAAGCATGAAGTGCAAAACATCAAGGTCTGCAACTGTTTTAACCGTACAGCCATCAGACTACAAATATAAAGAAAGGCCATAAAAACCTCTCCATACACATATGCATGTTTGTTTGTTTGTATGTTTGTGTATATGTATGTATAAATGTGTCTGTGCATGTGTATATTTGTGCATATGTATGCTTTATCTATCTTATTCATCCATACAGAGCAATTGGCCTTTGAACGTATTTTATGTTCTGTAATCATTCCTTTAAACATATTCTATCATTATGATCATATTTTAAACATGGTTCACGTTTCTATTGATTTTTGTGTACTATGTGCAGAGAATTTCATTTTGCAAATGCATCTGATGTTTTTGACTGAATGACAACCAAGAATTCTGTTTATGAATAACCTCAAAATAAGCTGCTGTTCAGTCATGTGAGGTGTTCGAAATAAGATGGACTTACTCTGTACTTTTGGTTGATGGGATAAACCACCTTTGCTCTAGATGCAAATGCAGCCACATCATGGTTCATGGTAGGCTGCTTCTTCTCCTAGTTATTAACAGATAAAAACAAAAAGTGAGGAACTGATTGGTTTTTAAAAAAACAACATTTTTGAGTTTGGGGTTTTTCTGTTTTAGTTACGCTGTTTTTTCACATGTGAATCTTTCCCACATACCTATTGTAACATTAGTCAAACATGTAAGTGAGCAATGAGTTGTGTCTATGAGTAACATACTCTGGCATTAGTAGTACCACTTGGAGCCTCTTTTCTGCCGTTGCTGACACAGTCACTTTGGTTGTTGTCAATTTCCCCATCATCAGGTTCAAGCAGCCTCCTCGCATTATAACCCTAACAAGGGAAAGACAGGAAATACAAAGTCCATGATAAAGAAAAAGATTTGGATATACAGACGAGATATGTTCTTTGTTTGAAGCTTACTTGTCTCGTCAGTATCAAGGGCTTCATGCAGAATACAAACAGGAGGGCAGCAGCCAATATTCCCAGCAGCCCTCCGGACACTGTAGCCACGGTCAGCAGCCCTGAGTAGATATGCAGCGATTCGGCGAAACTGACCAAAACATCGGCGCTACATTCCGCTGCCACTTCCCCCGCTGTCATTTCTCTACAACTTCAAATTGGAGAAAAAAATCCGAGTGTTAGTTTTATCTTTGTTAACCCCAAAAGTAATGGTTAACATCTTTGAAGAGGCTGAAGATGAAACTTCTGTCCTCGAGCTTTTCACGCAGTTGTTTTCCGGACTTTTTAAACGTTACCTTTTTCTGTTAGTGCGTTTTAACAGGTTAGTTTATAGTACTGTAAAATGATATCAAAACATAAAAACTTTTCCAAAACGTCATATTGTTAGTAGCTTTGGCCAATTCTGAACTACGGAGCTGAGTCAAGGCAGCGAAGATCAACCTAAGTATGCCGGAAAACGTGTGTATTTTCAGTATTAAAGCAAACTACTCATTGTAATAACTACTTATAATTAAGTTAAGTCAGATACAGACAGTCAATAAAATAGAATTTAAGGTTTAATTATTAATTGTATTTGTTTTTAAGTGTAGGTTATCCCAAAGAGGCCGCTGGCTTGTCCATATACATTTAATGTGAAAAGTTTAAACGGAAGCAAAATTGTGTAATTGGTTTACTTGACACCCCTTGAAAGAGTACCCCCGCCCGTTGTCCTGCTCTTCCCAATCCCAACTTTTGGAGACTTTTCCCCAAAGCTGTGCTTCTATGACTATTTTGACTTTTGAGTACCTATAAACGGGGTTTATGGTTTGTACTTTAATACAAATATTTAAGGAAGATGTTTCCGTGCTCAAGAATCGCTCTTAAAGCTGATGATTCTGAAGAAACGCTAAGGTGTTTTTACGGTTTTAACAGTGGCACCGCTCAGAAATGGTGCAGCCAGTTAGCTAGGGGCTGTCCTTTCTGGTAGCACTCCAAGTTACGAATGTTTCGGGTACACTTAATCGCGGACAGGCTTACGACATGGTCATTTTTCTTAAATATCCGAGTTTTCTGTTTTTTTCCTGCTTTTTTCTATTTCTGTGCCAGCCACCATGTAACACAGCGTGCCGGTGTCCAAGAGGACAGCACTGGACATTATCTTTATGATAACTGTACCTCTCTGGGTACATCATGGCACAAACCACCACCTCTTTACTCAGGGAAACATGGAGTAAGTACTCGACACAGCTCAGAAGTATCTTAACTTTTTAGTCATCTCTGCTTTTGAAGGCAGAATTTGTATGCATGTTATTACAGCATCTTTTCTTAATGTTTTGAAAATGTGAGGAAAGTTATTGATATTATAATTTCCCTGAACCTTGAAGTAAATGCTTTGAAATAATTGTTATTGTTTTGGTTTTCAGTTATGTTTTTTTTTAAAACCATTTGTAAGATGGTATTCAATTTTTATATTAAATATCCATTAATGAATGTCATTTTTCCACCGACAGGGCTTTTGCACTGTCCATGCATTGCAGCATAAACCAGAAGGAAAATCAGCAGGCTTGACATTAATCAGGATTGATGGTTTGAAATTTCTCTTGATACTGTGTATGATCAACAGCTGAACATCTACTCGCCACTAATCTGAAGTTTTGTAAGAAAAAAAAGAAAAAAAAAACATTCACAACTCCTAATCAGAAAGAGTTGGGAAAGTATGGTTTTCTATGGGGTTATTGGAAAAACCATGTATGTCCCCTTTTTTATTAAAGTAGAATGTGTAGCCTTAAAATCTAAACAAACTTTTTGCTTTAATACTTCATCCACAAAAGTGTAAATAACTCCTGCCAAAAGCGCAAATGCAACCTCATACTATCACAGAGCCTGGTAATACCGTTTTGATTATGCTTTTAACATGACATTTAGTTCTTTCAAAGATCTGGAATACTGATTGAATACTGACCACAAAATATGCTTGGTTTGTGTGATGGTCCATTACAGACGCCTCTGAACCACCTCTGTAAAATCTTGAATGACATTTGTTAATGTACCTGACAAAGGCGTCTCAGAGTAACCCTATATACCATTGTGGTCATATCTGCAATCATTCAATGTCAATCCTGATGCAGAGTGTTGTCTGATGGATAAAAGATCATGAAAGTCCAGCTTAGGCTAGTGCATTTGCTCTTTACATGCCAAAATCTTCCAATATTCTTTAATTACTTTAATATTTTGATGGAGTTAAGTAACGTAAATGAGCATATATCTCTTCCAATCAACAACTCGGTTTATATATCCCTTTTCTCAGATGCTACAGAGCATTATCTAAATTTAGAATGACATGAAAAACAATTTGGAAACAACATATTTTGGTTGTTAATCCAAACGAACAATGAAATTAAATATCTGTTAAGTCAGGAAAGATTGGGAAAGGCCCTTTTATAAAAGAGGATCTCAGTCTATGAACAGGCTCATATGGTTCTAAAATAATAGATAAATGAGAGCGTGCAAAGCTTGTTTTTTTATCGGTTCTAATTAAAAGTGAAGAAGCTGAGGTCTGTTCGATCTGGAGTTTTGTCTGAGTAATGTAAAAAGGCTGCTCTGATTGAAGGAGAAAGAGATAAAAGCATATAAAATGGTATTTGTGTCTTTAAGAAATATAATTGATCACATTTTAGAAATCATTTTAAGATAATGAGAGCATCCCTGCACAGGTTTTGTGATTTGCAACTCAAGAGTACTGTCTGCCTAAACATTCATAGGTTCTTTACAACACATTTTCAGTGTTCTTGCAGAAAACCAGCAGATGGCAGCAATTGCTTAGTCATTTGGTCAATATCCCAAAGGAAGTCTTTTAGTGTTCCAAGATCAGAAGCTCTCATAGGTTTAATGCAACTGAGTATCATGTGTATAGTAATAAAAAGAAGCCTTAGCAAAGCCTGTTAAAACAAAATAAACGTCATCCCAGAACAGACCCCTGTGGGACACCTTGTTTGCTACACAAAAATTCCTGTTTGACAAATAAAATATGAGCCACTGTAATGATGCTCTTGAAATTTTAACCCAGTGTCTCATCTGTGTAACAATAAATGACTGACTCTGTCAAAAGCAGTCAAAGGTCCAAAAGAACTAGGACATGACACAGACCAGCAGCAGCAGCCAATAAAATGTCCTTGGTAACCTTGAGGCAATTGCATTTTCCAGACCTTCTAAACTTTTTCTGACCAGAAGTTTAATATTTTTTCATGGGAAAGACTGTTGTATTAAAAAGTTTTGTAAAAGTTTGTAAAACCTTTCAAGAAATATCTCTTTGTATTAACACTACTGATAGTCATATATGCTTTTATAGTCAATTCAGCTGAATTAAACAGGGCTTTTTTCAAGCTGTATAAGCCCCCTATGTTTCCCTGACAGGTACAATGGAATTAAATGGGCCTTTGATGTCTTTTGGAGAGAACCCACCCTCTTCTTCAGCTCCTGCTGGTCCATGGGGACACTCCGTTTACTCTTCGTTTACTTACATGTCAAATACCTTTCACCTCAGAAAGAGCAGAAGCACACTCACCAGACACAGCCCGCATCAGCCTTTGCCTCAGGTGTGTGTCTTTATGATGTTCAATGGAACCATTGACTATGACGTAAGTAGTGATTAAATGTTTTGAATGAATCTCCAGGTTCAGAGTGTGACGCTTCCGTCTACATTTGAGGTCAAATTTCAAAAGTGTGCACAGGTACATCACTGCCATTGGTAGAATTATTCTTATGCTGATACTGAATATTTTGGAAATTACTGAATTAATTAAGCACATAGAAGACTATTCATACTTTTCCCTCTCAATATGGGCTCCAGGTGAAGCTTGACACTGATCCTCCTCAGTTGACATTCTTCCTGCTGATCCAAAACATGGGACCAGTGGGTGGCACCAACCTCTCTCAGGTGGCTATCAGGGACTCCATTTCTGGAATAGTTCCCTCAAAAACTGAAGGCAGGGTTGTAGAAAGAGGCTACCAGGCGTTTGCGATAGATTCATTGCTGGGTATGTCTCTGAGTCTAAAAGTTTGATATTTTTAATCAGGTGAGATCTCTGAATTTGATAGAAATGTGTTGGTTTTAATTCTGCAGCTGGATCCCAAGTTGTTGTTAATTATACGGCTCACATACGGAGTCACAAGAGTGAAGTCCTTGATCTCCCTGCTTTTCTCACCTTTTCTAATGCCTCACAGGTATGTTTTCAGTCTTCCTAACTGGCAACTTTGTTCAACCAGAATATCAGGAGGTAATTATAATATGATTTTCTGTCACTTAACCATGATTAATGTTTTCTTCAATCCACAGAACGATGTCAGTATGTTTGGCCCGTTAACAGCTAATCTAACATTGAGGGTGAATTCAACTGACAGGGTATGTTAACAGATTTTCTTTAACTGGAAATAGATTTGCAATATTAGTGGTTTGTTCTTAAAGTACTCTCTAGTTTTAGTAATTGTGTTTTAAATACTGGTTTTATTGCAGATTTATCCGAACCATGGGGTCCATTTTGCTGGATTTTTTGCTGGGTTCTTTGCCACTTTGTTGCTGATGTTGCTGGTGTTCCTTGCGGTGAACCTGACAGGTCCCAGAACCAGACTAAGCCTTCTTCAGCAGAAGGTATTACAACGTCAAAGATTATATATTCTTCTTAATTATGATGATTATCTACAACTATATTTTAAAAAACTAATTTAGACAGTTTTATCTGTTAACATTGTAAATTTCTATGTGTACTTTTATTTGTAAACACATTAGAATGTTTGGTATGTCAGATAGATGTGTTTTTTTTCTGCTTTAGAGAATTAGAGGGGATTCAGACCCTGAGTATGCAGACTGCAGCGTGAGTGAGGCAGTCAAAGATGAGGCCACATTTGAAGACAAAATGGTGGATGTCATGGTACTAGAGGATCCTCAGAACATGTACCAGGCTTTGGGAAAGTGAGTGCACCATCCCCAAAAAGGAGTCATTTCTTTAATAGAGCCCTCATTTTTTTAAATAACTAATATGCAAATTTTGTGGCTGTACAGAAGCTGTTAATATTTCTGATTTCTACTGTGTATCTGAACCAAAAACTGCACCATTTCACTTTATCTATTTACAATTGCTTCATCTGTTTTCATCCCTTAAGCCTTGAAATGTCTTCGCTGCTGCATGCCACCACTAACATGGAAGCCATCCGGATTCAGATTTACAAGGACGTGATATCGTGCTTGCTTAGCAGCCTGCGATCAGGGGGCCAGGCTAGCCCCCAGGCCCAGCAGAGACTACTCACTGTGCTTCACGGGCAGCTGCTAGGCATGGAAGGGCGCCTGAAAGAGGAGCGAGGAGCCCGCATGACTGCCCTGGCTAGCCAGTGTAACCTGGAGACCCGTGAAGAAATGGAAGCAGAACATCGCAGAGAGGCTGCTGAAAAGGCAGAGGCTGAACTGCTCTGTCAACATGCAGACCGACAGGTATAAACACGTCACTTTGGTCATTCTGATAATCACAGCAAAAGAAGATTTATTCACCTCCAAACTGTAAATTTGTAACATTACCAGGAGCTCCTCCAGTGCAGCGTCCTCCTGGAGAAGCTACACAAACTGAGCCAGAGTCGGCTTCAGCGCATCCTCTTAGTCCGACACGAAGAAGCTTCAGCAAAGGTCCAGAGGCAGATCATCGAGTGGCGACGGGTGGAGCTGCACAAAATCTTCTCAGAGGAGCTGGAGGAGGCTATAAGGATGGGCGAATTAGGAAAAAGCACAGTGAAAAGTCTTCAGCATGAGTACTTCACGTATCAGGTAAATGATCATACCTCATCTTCCAAGAAATTACATTAGGATGGTGAAAGTTTGTAATTCCAGCATTTGTTGTGTTTAGAAATGTGCATGTATGTTTGAACATTATATTTTATTAGAATATTGAATAATTAATGATGTTTCAATGATGTAACCACTTTTGACCAGGATCAGCTAGAGGAGGTGCTGGATGTGGTCCTGGCCAATCAGCGCTATGTGCTGGCTGAACGCAGTGCACAGAGGAAGTTCCTGGTTCATAGTCTCCACAGCCTCAACAGCCTGATTTCTGACACCTTCACCAGCACCTCCAACAATCTGGACAGCTGGTTCACTCACATCAGAAGGTATTTGCTTGATACTTATCTGACAGAGGGAGCTTCTCCATCAAAGAAAACAAACCCAAACCTAAAAGTGCAGCTTATGGTCTGCCGGTAGAAATGCAAGCTTGAAATAATTGACATATCACAGATTTTGAGAACTGCAAGTGCCACTCTCAAAGTTCCAGATAACCTCAGAAGGGCTGTCTTCTTACTACTGCAGTTTTTGAAACATCATAACTTTGGTTTTCAGTAGAAATTAAGTGATTGTTTGTGTAAAGAAGGGTGGGGGGTTTAAATGCATATTGTGTTTGTATGAGCGAATGTGAGTGAGAGTATGATAAGGTGGGTGTTTATAGTTCTAGTTGTATGTTTTTATGTAAAGCATTTTTTGTTACTAATCTGTATGAAAAGTACTTAATAAATGAATAAAATAAGATCAATTAAAATGAAAGAGTCTTCAGAAAAGCCACAGTTTCCAGAAAAGGTTAAAGGTTTTTAAAATAATTGGTTTTGTTGTTGGCACTAAGTAGCTCTCGGTCTCCATCAAAATGTGTACACATTTGCATTATATTGAATAATTTTTTAAACTACTAACAGCAGATTCTCTCATTGTGCATCTTATGCTAATTTAAGGTGTTTTAATCATTTAAACTCTTTATTGGCTATAAACATGTCAGCTACAGTTGTCTACAAAATTATTCTTACCCTTCCATGAAAGAAGGGAAAAAAATCAGCTGTCACTGAAATTACCTGAAATTGATTAAAGTAGTAATGAATAAAAAATGTATAAAAACATGACATTGTTTTTTAAGTGTGGTTCAATAGAAATATTTTTAAAAAACAGGCACATGAGAAATATTACGTTATGTCTCTGATTAGCTTATATTTTGTTAAACAATCTTTTGAGGCGATCACTGCAATCAGGTCTTTTCTGTAACTCTCCATCAGACTTCTACACCTGTTTGCAGGTATTCTGGCCCACTGCTCATCAGCAAAGTGTTCTCATTGGTCCAGGACCAAATTGTTTGATTTTTATTATTTTTTAAACTCAGCCAAATATAAAAAACAATGCCTTATTTCACTAGATAATAATTTAGTAAATTTATATTTATTATGACAGTAGTAAAGTTTTTATCTGACATACTGTTGTTTTCTCCACCAGGGGGAGTATCGTGCCTGCAGAGCAGATAGACCAGCTGCGAGAAAAGGCCCAAAAAGATCTTGTGATGGTGAGACAAAGACTTGAAGAGACACTTAACCAAGAGCGGAGAGCCATGCGCTGCAGACTGATTAAGAAGCGGAGGGAGCTCATCTCTGAGATGGTGAGGGCATTGTGTGTTTTCAAACATGAATTATATTAATGGCCACATACCACAAAACCTTTTGGGCACTTATTCCTAAACTGACATAGTATCATTAATACTTCTTTGACCACACTTTCTTTAGGTTGGGGTCCATAAACAGAGGCAAAGAGATATGTCAAGCATGTCTAAAGGCCTGGAGGTAAAGATGGACATAGCTCAGCACCTGCATTGTTGGCAGAACTTGCTGACAGCTCACAGTTTGGAGCTTGCAGAGCTCATCAACAACCTGGATGAGGAGGCTGCAGCAGACATCCGCAAGGTGCAACTAAGATAATCCCCATCACAATACCAGCTGGGTAACGATGCAAGCTCACATATAAAACTGAGCTGGATTTTTAACCAGACAGATCCTGTGTTTGTTCTCTAGGTGACAATGCGAGTGATACAGGGTGCCATAGCTGACATCAAAGCAATCCAGCCTTCTGCGAATCAGGCAGTGCTTTTACTGTTGCCTCCAGGGACAAAACACCCATTGTTGCATGTAGAACCAGAGACAGGACATGGACAAGCCACTGGGCAGGGAGGTAGTGCACTCCTTCAGGGCCAAGAAAGACTCCACCAGGAAGGCAAGGCAGCCTTACGCACCCTCAGCTGCACCAGGGAGGCTCTGCATGAAGCCATGGAGAAAGAACTGCAGGAGCAGAAGGAGCTCAGGGAGCACTGCAGAGATTTCTTCAGGTCAGTAAATCCGTTATCTCATGTCAGGTTATTCAAATGCAGAAAAGTATGTGCTTGAAGATAGAAAATTAAAGAAGAATTTCGGTATTTTTCAACCTGTACCTATGTTGTAGCATGATATATGATCATTTACTCCCCATGTTCACATAAATATTTTCTGATTGAGTTCGAGTTGCGCCACAACTGTCTGGGTGAGTAAATGATCATAGCATGCTACAACATAGGTACAGGTTGAAAAATACCGAACTTCCCCTTTAAGGAGGCGGGTCAACCATTCCTTCTGAGAAACGGTGGCCCTGAATCTTTTGGCCAGACCAATGCTTGCATTGAAGTCGCGTTAGCCAGGCTACTGGAGTACATTACTTAAAAGAAACCGTCCTTAAGTAAAAATAAAATTACCCTTTTTAAAAAGTATAAGTTCACAATTACAGTAATGTTAGTAATGTAATTAGTTACTTTCCACCCCTGGCGCCGGGTGCAGTGGACAGCGATCCGGCGGCGTGACCCCCCTGCTGCCCTCTCTCGGGACGACGGGTGTAGCAGGCGGCAGCAGGCGTTTCTCCTCCACCCTCCGGCGGTCGCTGTAATCTTGGCGACTCGGGCAAACATGAGAGCATCTGCACTCTGGGGGGGTGACACCGCCGCTCTGATACTTCTGCTCCACGAACTCCTGCGCCTGGAGTCCCGGAGGAGCTTCGTGCTTTTTGAGAAGATGAGCGT
>JAVQJG010286563.1:0-33398 GCA_036024015.1 Craterocephalus amniculus | reverse complement strand
AAGGAGGGGTGTACCGGCCCAGGTCGGGAACGGAGCAGGTCAAAGCCCCCGTGCCGCTCAGTAGCGGGATCGCGCCTGAGAATAGATGCTGCAGAGCAGCCTGAACAAAACAGCGAGACAAAGTCTTTTTATACACACAGCCAAACTACTCTGACAAAACACATTGATATATATTTTAACCGCAGAAAAGCTTTATCTTTCCTTATTTGTCTTCTTGTTCCATTAAAAATGCAAAATCTTAAAGCAGATGACATAGGCTGACCATCTGCTTGTCCTACAGCGCCTCCTGGAGAAAGCTGACCAGTTTCATTCAATTCTGCTTCTGGCACCACAATAAAAACCCCTGTTTCGACGCTATCATTTTGTGATCATGCAACAACACAAACACTTGAACATTGTTAATCTATAAATGATCCCTCATTAAAAACATAAGAAACTCTGCAGGTCCTGGAAACGCATTCTTTTGGTCAGAACTTTGCATTGTCCCCCCGCCTTTTTTGATGATCTTATCTGACACCCCATCATTGTTTCCACATGTTTAAACACTGATGGTTCAAAATTCAGGAAAAACATGCCCATCAACAAAAAGAAAATTACATTAAAAAAAAATTTTCTCCAGGACAAATAAAATGCTGTACGCAGGCAGTTCATTAAAATAAAGTTTATAAAGTAGCTCGTTTGTCTGAAGTCATATCTATAGTTTTTACATGATGATAGATAAATTCCATTGAAACAGCCCAGAGAGAACATGCTGCAACAAACGGGCAACATTTACAATCATGAGTCACTGAAATTGCACCAAAACTACAGCTAGACTATTTGCAATCCACACAATTTAATACAATGCCGGACTAGTAAAAAGACACGGAAATCACAGCAAGGTTTAGAGGTGTGATCATCATCTTGTGTCTGATCAGCATGAAAAACATAAACAAAATAATAATCTTAAAATAGATTATATCAGTCTTCCAGTTGCCCCCTTGATTAAAAAGCTCATAAAAAGTAATATAGCCAGATATAGGCTGATCACTTGAGCTGCGACTGAGTTTTATTATAAAATACATTACAACATTTTGAACCACAGTTATCTTTATGTTTCATCTTGTTGATGAAATGAACGTCTGTCAACTTATGAAACTTGGCCTGTGCAGAAATACAGTGGTGTATTAGTCCCTGGAGATGTGGGTATACTTCATTTTTTTATCCATTAAAAAAAAAAAGTACCCCAGAAAAACAATTTTAGAAACATGTTATATCTATGGACTGATGATCCAACCACACATACTCAGCTGCATTATAGCCGTTAAAATGTAATACAAAAAGCTATTTAAATACTCTGTCAAATGTGTTCTTATATAGATATATCATGTACATTATGATAAGATTAATATAAAATGTAATACACTCATAAGGCTTTTAATTCAAAAAATGAAAAAAGCCATAGAAGTGTAAAATGTTAAAGGCTGCTCACACTCATCATTCTGTCTATGATTTATTTATGAATACCAGTAAGTAACTGCATGAAAATAACAGAGTTGCTTTGAAAATTGTGGCCTCAAGAAATTGTGGGACAAGAATGGCCCCATTTAATAATCAGCTGATGACTCATGGTAAAGGACATAATAAAGGAAATTTCTGAGCTTGTTTTTCTTTTTAGGAGATCATGAAAAGAAACAAAATTCATGTCTCCCAACAGGTCCAAGTCAGTTTGATCCCAGTGCTTTCTGTTGTTAAACTGACCATGGGCAAGATACTAAACACGACATTGTCGGTCATATGGTTTGTGAGTAATCAATGAGAAAAAGTACTGTTTGATAAAGTGACTGGATATAGTAAATAAAAACTGTACGTGTACGGGTAAATAGGAAGCATATGTAAAGTGCTTTGCAGAACGTAGATGAGCTTAATAAGGTTCTATATAGGTTTGGATTATTTATCATGGCTGCCACTTACTTCCAGCTGCACAAGAAGTGGTCCAGAAAACGTTAAAAAGACGTACTTTCTGAATGTCCAGAACAGGTCTTCAGAGGGGCCAGAATCATCATTCGTCTTCATCTGAAGTTGTGACTGAGGTTGGTGGAGGACAGAGGGTGTTAGGCTGTCATTCACAGCACTATTATAGCATTTCTAACATCATGTGAGATAGTTCATGTTCATTTATGAGGACTTTCGCCCAACTCAGCCTCTCGGAGCCAGAGCCAGACTTAGCACCGGTTCTTTGGTTTCCGACCACCTGAGCACTGGCCCCCAAAACTGGTTCTATCCAGCTCTTTGCTGGGCCAGACTTGAAAACCAGTTCATGTAGTTTGCGTCAGTGGTTGGGGGCAAGGCTACCTGGCCAAACTGAACCATATAACGAAATTAAAAAACGGGTCCCAGGAGGAGTCCCAGTGATTCGTTTTTCCACTCAGTTGTCTGCGGAAATCCAAAATAAACTGTTAGTGACCCGTCAGACAAGAGCTCGTCATTGAGCAGCTACAGAGGGAGATTCTGCAACTGCTATGAACGCAGCATCAATCAGCTGTCTGTTAAAGAAAGATTTATGAGACCAGAATACGAATCTGGGATGCAGTTGGTGATGACGCAGCAACAGCCCGGCTCTTTCAGTGGAAAAAAAGACCGGTTCTTCGAAGCCCCAGAGTTGAACCAGCTAAGCACTGGCTCTGGCACCAGCACATCTTTGTTGATGGAAATGGGGTATGATTGACTCACCGATGCTGACTGTATACCTGGACTACACTGCTGCAGAAATAACCCTTCCTAATGTAAGAATATGGTCGATTTGAAGATCCTCAAAGAAATAGTTTGGCATCGGAAATCAATAACATGCACTCTAGACATGTTACTTCAGTAAGTGGCCTCCTACTTATTGTAAATGGCTCACTGGCATCAGACATTTTCCCCAATTCAAGATAGCTGCCATTAAGCCACTCCTAAAGAAATGTAGACACCTCTGTAATGAGCAACTGTAGATCTGTCTCTAACCTGTTTTATATCCAAGATCAACCAGCTAAAAAATGAACATGCTATATAATATTCGATTGCTGCAGGTTTAATTATACAAATACCTGTCAAAAATTTGGACACACTTTTCAATTAAATCTACCGTGAAAGTGAGTCCAAACTTTTGACTGTTAATGTTCATGCCTTTGACTAAAGTAGTGGCTTTGTTTGGCTTGTTTGTAGATTTTCTTTGCCTACATACAGTCTGTAAGGGTTTCTTGCTAACTAGATTAGGTTTATTATACTTTAGGAAATCATTAATCACCAGGCTCTGAAACTTTTGTAAATCAGTAGAACGTGAAAGTTATGTAATATTCTTTACAACTTCTTTCACTAATTGCTGTATTTGACAAAAAAGTTTTTAAGAAAGTACAGCTCCGTGCAGAAAATGTTTCTTCTTCAACATGAACACACAATCAAAAAATAAAATAAATCAAACAATATCAACCATTTAATTTTATTTTTTTGTCAATCATACAGATTAAAGCTCATGGTCCTCTGGGTGGTAAAGTTCACTCATCAGTCGATAAATATATGATGGCGCATGTCCCCCGATGTTAGAGATAAACAGCGTGATGAGCTCAGGAGGGACGTAGTCAAACACCGGACAGTGAACATTCACTTTTGACAGAATTTCTCCTGGAAAACGTAAAAGTTATTTTAAAGGAACAAGTGATGGAGAGTTGGTAATGTGTCACATAACCATTTTGTTAGAAAAAAACAAAACAGCGTACCTTCAGTAAAAGGGAGTACCTCGTGTGGGGACACAAACTTATGGAAGGTATCCTCTTCATTTGGGAACTGCAGAGAGAAATATGTTTAGTATTTTCTTAAGGACACCGTAGAAACCAGACAGACTAGAGCCTTTTCTCACCTGAGGGGAGAGCTTGAACATTGGAGCACAAACAATGAGAGGTGTTGAGTGATGCTTGGCGGCTAGTGCGAGAGTGTGTGTCCCGTTGACGGCCCTCAAACCACCGTTTGCTAAAACCGTCTGTGTACCAATGATGACCTGAGTAGAGATCATCACACAGTCAGCCTGCATTCCCCGCTGTGACCATCATTAAGTCTTCTGTTTGGGAAAATACCTTATTAACCCGAGACATGACAGCAAATATGGCAGCATCGGCAATCACAGTTGTTTCAATGCCAGCTTTTGACAGTTCGGTGGCCATTTCGTGTCCCTGTTGATCAATGAAACAATAAGTAGGCTGTTGAAAACAATCTCCATGTAGATATTAATTTGCATTTTTTTGCACCCTTGATGTGTTGGTGTTACCTGACAGAAGGGAGCGCACTCCGCCACAATGACATGGAACTTGCGTTTTCGCGCCGCATCTTTGAGGAAGGCCTCCACCGTGCGCGAGCGTCCGATTGTCATGATGACTTCATTGGAGTGGATGTGCTCCAGGGCTTGCATAGCAATGTTGTCAGTTGTTCCCTCTAAGAAAGGTAGCAGTAAAAAGGAAAACAAATATACTGTAAGTCAAAAGCAACTCAAAACACATCCCGGACACTTTTTTCGGGGGGCTTTGCTTCAGTGTGTGTGCTTTCTGGCTTGGTGTAACATGCTTCATGTAGTGATAATACTCTTCAAAGGTTATTCAGTGTAATTTTTGTACAAAATTTCCAACTCATCCAAAGCTTACCAAGCTCAGTCAGTAACTCATTGATGGCCTCGATGATGTTGGCTTTGAGAGGAGCAAAATGCTGCTTGAAGTTCTCTTCACTGAGGCCTCCAGAAGTTAACAGCTTATGGAGTGACTCCTGCTGGTCTGCCTCCTCACTGCTACCTCGAGACCTGAAAAAAAATTGGGTAAAAGGTCAATTACCACTTTTCTTTTCCTTTTTTTTTTTGCAAGAACTTGTGTAGAGAGTACAAGCAGTATAAACTCTGCCTGAAGCATGATTTTATTGTATGAAGGTCATGAAGTTGTGACTTGTGATTGAAATGAAAGTTTTGTAATTAAAGTTTGAATGACTTCTCGTGTAGGAATCTCATTAGAAATATCGGCACACTAAGGGAGAAAAACGGCTGGTTGGCCTTGTAACAATGTCTAAGTGTAACAATGTAAAGAGCTGAATTTAATTCGATTTAATAAATAAGAAAAATAACTTTAAAGCCGCAATGTGTAATAATTACTCTCATCTAGCGTCACCACCAGTACCAGAGTCATAAATGTGAAAACAACATCTTGTAGAGGTAGGAGTGTCCTGTCAGACAATGAGGTACAGAACATATACACTTGAGGACAAAACTATTAGCCCCCCCTAACGAAATGTAATTATTTTTTAAATATTTCCTTAATACTGTTCAATAAAGCAAAGGATTCTTAACCCAGCTTCTTCAGACATCGTAGTTTTATTTTGGATGCTTCTATTACTTTAATTTCAACACAGAAATTAAATTATTCTACCAAAACCAAAAACTACCAGGGTCAAAATTATTGGCTGCCCTGATGCTAATAGTCAATTGCGTATCCTTTTTGTTGGATAACAGCCAGTAGTCATTTGTTGTAGTTTACAGCAAGTCTCTGACACCTCTCTAGAGCAATCCCAGCCCATTCTTCTTCGGCAAACCTCTCAAGTTCCTCAAGATTTGACTGTCTTCTGGCATGGACTCTTGTCTCAAGCTCACTCCGTGGGTTTTCAATAGGATTTAAGTCGGGACTTTATGCAGGCCAGTCAATAACGTTAACTTTTAACGTTAACTTTGGTCTTCTGGAGGTAGTTCTTCACCAGGAGTGTTGTGTGTTTTGGGTCGTCGCCATATTGGAAGACAAAATGACAACCCAGGCCCAATTTGGCTGCTGACTGTTTTAGGTTTTCTTTCAAAATCTTCATGTTTACTTCTTTTTTCATGTTTCCTTCCACCTTAACAAGATTCCCTGGTCTAGATGCACTGAGGCATGCACACAGCATGATTTCCTCACCACCATGTTTTACTTTGGGGATGGTGTTCATTGGGTTACGTGCCTCTCCTTTCTTTCTCCAGACATATGCAAGATTGTAGAGGCAGTCAAAAAAGGGTTAATGGACCAGTGCATGCTACAAGAGGAAAATCCCATGTTGTCACAAAGCAATGGGGCTTTTCCACTGTAGACAAACTGATAAATGTCTCTGGAGTTTTATATGGCTGTGACAGTAGATGATGGGACCAAACCGGAGGATGAAGTAGCTGCTGAACCTTCCTGCCCTGTTTCTAACATAATGCCAAAACAAACTTCACTGTTAGACTGAATGAACTTTTCAATCCAGCAGAAAGCTTCAACCTCCGGCGTCAGTTTTCATCTCCCTCTCCCTAATGAATTATTGTCATCCGGTAGCTACATCGATATAAACCTTCCTTTTCTCCTGGTTCTTAATCCTTCTTCTTCTATTTGTAATTTTTCCCAACTCTCCTCTGGTAAAGATTATGGACGCCCCTCCATTGCAATGAGAAAAATCAAAGTGAACAATTGGCAGTCAGCTGCGTGTTTCTCCTCCTCCTCCTCCAACGACTTTGAAGGGCTAACAAGTTTGTCCCGGTTCACCTACTGTATGTAAAGATGCTGATGTGACATGGCAACCTTCAGCTGTGTACACCCCAACCTATGTATTAATAAATAAATCATTCTAAGCTACAAGAACACTATAATTTGGAAACAATTGTGATTAGAATAACATAAAATATGTATTTATGAAGGTGATACTTTATTTTGGCAAAGGTATATAAGTTACACACTGTCCCTTTAAGGATACGATGGGATAAAAGAACATCCATAAATAAATGATTAAGTAGAATCATATTGGCAAATTCAAAGTATAATGCAACACTGACCTAAACTTTTTCCTTCATTTTTTAAAAATATTTGGAATAATTCTTTGGTATATTGTCTTATCAAATAAAATTTTTGTATTTGCATTTTTGTTTTGGCAAATGTGGATATTAGATGTCATGGGTTTAGACTCTGAGGTAATCTCACCTGGCATATTCCTCTCTAATGATCTTCAGCACCCTTCTGATCATGTTACCAACAGTGGTCTCTGATGGCTGGGCTGCAGACATTCTCCTCCCCTCTTTCCGGATTATTTCCATTAGATCACCTGAAAAAGAAAATGTTTAGAAATGCCAAATATGCTGGGCACTGATTTTCTAGCTGTTTCCGAAGGTAATGTAGTTTTATTTACATCTCAAATTTGCATAGCACCAATCATTTGATGTGGAAGTAATAAAGAGCACAATCAACAATGTCCAACCATTTTATTAGTCTTCCAATCAACTAATAAAGCTGTAAAAATATGTCTGCAGTTACTGGTTTCATGTGTTTAGTTATTGATCATGTGCGTGAATTCCCTACATCATAAACTATGTATGCATATCATAAATACATTCAATTTTTACATAAGCACATCAATTATACAGAGCACGTTTAATTTCAGACTTATCAGCAGTTTTAAGACTATTGTTTTGTCCTCGTGCTGTCAGACAGCTGTTACGACAGCAACTATCTTAACTACCATGAAACATTTAATTTTATTCGAAAGCTATTCTAATGGTGTCTAATTAAAGGTAAACACAGTAGAAATGGAGGCATGAAGCACCTGCGCTACTCCACCGAGCCTGAGCTGTAATTTTGCGAAGCAGGGCTGTCGTTTCTCGGGCTGTCTCCGCCGAGCCCCGTAGGGGTCCCGTCCCGCTTCCCTCGCGCTTCAGGTCGGACAGAAAAGCTTCAACTCGCTCCGTTAAGTCTGTTTCTTTGTACGGACCCGGCATGGTTGTTGTAAAAACAGACGTGCTGTCAGTGTGAGGCAGAAATTGGATTAACGCGAAGGAAGTAGTTCTGAACCACATCCGGGTCAGTATGACTGCGCTCTTCTCTGATTGGATTACAACTGCAAGGGTCGTTGCATTCATTTTACTGTGTTACAACCATGGATGTATTATATGTGTATTATTGGATCTCATCTAATCACATGCTGAATTGGTAGCCAAACTATGACATGAAATTTCAAATTTCAATCACAGGTTTCAATTTTGTTCATTCGAAAGCTTATATATTCATCCAACTTTTTTATAAACTGGTTCTTAATCACTTTAATCATCTTTATAGTCTATGCTTATTCTTTCATTTTTATTCTCATTGTTACTGGGTTTAATTGATTTTTCTTTTTCATTTAAACCCATGTTTCCCTTATTGTGACCATCCATGCCAGGGGCTATGCCTGTTCAGCCTACAGGGTCGCTGCTGCTGCAGCGTTCCTGCACTTCATGCTAATGGCTGGGGTGTGGAACCCAGTGAGTGGGAATGCTCCCAAATATATTCCTTCTTCAAAGCAGCATCAAGCTTATATTTAGAATTGGAGTTTGTCTGTGGAAAATGTGATTGTTTATGAGTGTGTTTTCAATTCTATTAAGTTATATAAGTGGGTATGTGAAGGCTTATTTCTAATTTGATGTTGAAATTATTTAGACAATCAAATATTAGTTATGTAAACTCCTTTGCACTGCTCTTAAAATATAAAAATGTGATTTGATCCTATTGTCCTGCAATTTTTCCCCATTTAAAGAAATGTACAGATCATGTCACTTGTGCAGTCAAACGTAATTCTACAGTTTGTCCTGAATTAAATTCATCTGCACACTTTTTGTAAGTGTTTTCCAAATCCACTTTCCTGAGCTCAGACATTTTCATCAGGAAAAAACAGCCATCTTAAACTACACAAGAACAAATGTAAATCCATCCAATATTTTATTGAATAAAAGCCCAACACAGATTTACAAAATTTATCAGTCAACATAAAAATCATTGACTGCGCACAACGCGCATGTTCATTGTTAAAAATGTACTCAGGACAGCCGTAATTTATCCCTGTCAAAAAAAACATGAATATCTGCAACCACCCACATTCATGTAGCCCCAGCCTCAAACATTCCCAATGAAACAACACTGGATGGATCCGCAAGCACTGTTTTTGGAAACTCATTTTCTGAAAACTTTACAAGAATAATTAAACTGACCAGTGTAAAGAAAAAAATAAGGGCATGTGTTTGGATAGCTTTTCATTTCTTGTCACATCCTCCAACTCTGACAAGAGAAACTTGCATAAATATATATATGAATGTTACAATACAAATCATGTAGGTGCAAGAACAAGGTTTTTAGTTCCTGGATACCTATGAATGATATTCCAAAAACAATACCCGAACATGCAATAGCTCAAATAGGTGACCTAATTTACAGTTAGGAGGATATAACTCTTACAACTCAAACCCTCCACCCAAAAATATGCCAGTAGAAGCAACTAAGTGGCAATTACAACATGAAAACAAACTCAAGACACAGTTAAATTTAGCTACCGAACATGTATGCAAATTAAGAGACAACACAAAAGTTCAGTGGTTGCCAATTGTCTTAAAGTAACAAACCACTTTCTTATAGAGCCTTCACTTGATAAAAGGGCACCAAGTATGTGGTTTGCTTGGCATGGCAAAGAATGTTTATATCAACAGAAGGGCAAAGACATTCGCTCATGGCACATCCATTCAAACTGAGCTCAAAACCCAAAAGTCACTGTTCAACTGACTGAAGGAACAAGTTCTTACTGAGTAAGTTGCAACATTCAAAACGGTGCAGACAGAAATGTGAACATGATGGCGACGTTAAGTCTTCCATGTCACAGTGCATTTCTCCCTGCAAAGCTTTTTATGTTTCAAACCAGTGAATCTGCAAGCGAATGTTTTTATTCGTCAAACTTTCTCTCAACCTTAGAAACTAAATTTTTGAGCCCCTCGACCCCACTTGCTGTTGTTTGCTGAAGCTAGTCCAAAGAGGGTGGATGGTGGGATGTGTGGGCTGATGGGCAGACGGCGTCCCTCCAGGCATGGAGCCAGAGGAGTCGCTCTACTCTATCAGCTTCTTTGCCTTGAAGAAGCGTCGCAAATAGAAGACCTGCCACGTAGCTAGCCCGATGAGACAGCACATGGAGAATATACTGAAGTACAACACACGTGTGTTGGTAGACTCTGTAGTGGTGAGAAAGACAGATCATGTTACTGTACTACACATAATACTTTTGATGCAAACCAACAAAAAAAAAAAGACAATACAATTAGTTTTCCTTAATGACTTCTTCAAAAAACAAACCAGTTACTCTTAGTTAATTATTGCAGATTAATAGTTTGATGCTTTCCTGTCAACATGTATGAGCTGTGTCCTCTTACCATTGGTGTCCCGCATCTCTTCTTCTCTTTTCTTCATATAAGCAAAATCATTCACAATGGACTCCGACAGGTCTTCCAGCCGCCTCAGCTCGACCTCAAGAGGCTTCAGTTTTTCCACCTTGGCAATCTGGAAGGACAAAACATATGCTAGTTAATGCCTCATAAGCCAATCTGTCCAGCAGGTGTCACTCTTTAGCCGGGTACTGGTAGAGTGCTAAAGATTCACCATGAATTCCTGATGAGAACACTCCCATTTAGATTGAGTTGTGAAACAAACAGGCAGGCAGGATGGACGCTCTTGATACACACCATTTTTTTTCTAAATGCCATATGAATACACAAAATGTAACAGAAATGATGATGTCAGTTTGTGGTGTGCATTATTTTAGCACTTTTAATTAAATAAATTAAGATTTTCTTCTGCTTGTTCTAGTAATCATTCACTTCATATATTGTGATACAGTGGCTTTTATTATGCTCAGAAAAACAATTTATATGTGAACTTGGAGCAGTACATGATTATAATACAATAATAAACTCTGGAAATTTTCCAGTATATCACAATCTAACTAGTTTTATATATATTTTCACCAGCATTACAAGTGGTATGTGTTATGGTCGAGACTGGATCTAAATAAACCTATGCTTGACTGATTAGTAAGAGTTTATATGCATTTTTAAGTTGTGCACATAAGATTGTTTTTTTCCCCTTTAGATTTGTACTAAGCCAACAACTATTCCTGATCTAAATGTAACTTATACCCCACCCCACCAGCCGATGACACTACACAGGATGTTTTACTCACCAGCTACAGCTGTATTTAAAATATTTACACTGCATCACTTCTTAGATACTCGCCTTGTCACTAGATTCATTTTACAACATTCAATCAGCCTTTGTAACTGAGTTATGCAAAAGTGGCATTGTGTCAAAAATCTTTTGTGCTTGCTTAAATTGCTGTACTATATTTATTCTAAGGTTTGAGTTTTGGATGATGGAAAATTCCCACTCAAAAAACAATTAAATCTCCACAATGGGAACAAATCTGATTAATCTTTTCTATGAAAGAGTTTTAAAGTTTGCCTCACATTTGCGTGCAAGCTGGGTGGAAACAGTCCTTCCATCTATTCAGACCTTCATCATGATTTTAACAGTGAACCATTTCATCATGTACGAGGTGTGCATGCATAATATTTTTCTTTTGGCATAATTTCTATTCCTAGGCCACATATGAATAAACTTCAAAAACAATTAAAAACAAAAAACATATTAAAAACAGAAAGTTGACTTCTAAACAAACAAAATTAAATCTACAAAGTTATTTATTAGTAAGTTAATTATCCAAAAAAGGACTCCATGTGAGTTTGCCATAAATCAGTGTAAAGCCCTGAATAAGTTTGTTAATCTTTCATCTGGACCAGAAAAGCCATATTATAACCATGTTCAGTAGGCCAAAAGAGACAGAGAAGTAATTTTAACAAAAAAAAACTCTAAACATGAAGAATAAAATTTCCCACAGAAAAAAAGTGGGGAAAAAAGAAAGAAAAGTAATTAACATAAAAATGTCCATCTGCTAAATGTGCATCATTTAAAGTAAAGAAATCCTGACAAACCAATGACTGAGGAGAATGTAAATCTGTTCAGAGTAACGCATCTCCTGACGTAGGAAAATACATGCGCAACTTCAGCTCCACCCTCGGGCCCACAGACAGGAATGCCCTCACTGATGAGCTCTGAGCATCCACCTACACACTTTCAGATGCACTGCATGTAATGTTCGTGTGTGGGCAGGAAGGTGATTCTCAGCTTATTGCGATTTATCACTTGGATACTTAAGATGTGCCCGAAGCAAATACACTCTCTGTAGGATGATAAAGTAATGCACAATGTCATGTCCTTGTTTATGGAAAAAAATGCTTTTGATGCAAAGAAACTCCTCCACTGATTTCTATTTTAGATGCTTTAAAAGACAACTAGAAATCATTATTATTCTTTGACAATGGAAACAAAGGGCCCCCGCAGTGATGTGATAAGGAACAAGTGAATCAGTTACCAGATCTGATTTATTATAAAAGTCTTGATTAATTTAAGCACAGAGCTACAATTACAAGAAGTGGTGTATACGCCTTTTGTAACTTCATTCCATCCAATCAAATTTTGTTGAAGGAGGGCCATTATGTTGACCAAACCGTGTTATAAAAATGTACAGCTAGATTAATAGATTGATTGTATACTCAGAAATATCAAGACAAATATACTGATGGTTAGACAATACTTCTTATCTACAACATATGGGTCATTCGAAAACAAACACCCTTCAGCCCTCTCATTCTTACCTCTTCGTAGTTTTTGGCTTCAACACCATGTTTCATGTCCAGATTGACCAGCTGGTCAGGAACTCTTCCAGTTCCTGTAAGTTTTTAATTCATATACAATTCAGTAAGATACAAAATTGATCCAAAAGTGATATATAAAGTTTGATTCCAAATACTTTCAATGTCACCACATTTATATTTATTTTCCATCCTTATTTAAGATGTCTATAATAATATCCAAATACCAGATGAGAAAGAAAAAAACTTAATAGCTATTTTCTAATGAACATCTTTAAGTAAATTACTGAGATAAAAACATAAATATAACATTTAAAAAACTTGGACTGTGTCTTTTGATACACTGGCTTGTAACCATTTATGACCTGGTTTCTGTGTTTTGCATGGCTTTTAGGGTACCACACTTACCCATGGGTGACTTGCTTTCGAAGCAAACCTCAAACATGTCATAGTCCTCTGTGGTGAATGCAAACTTTCCTTTTGTTGCATCTTCCTTGGAATAAAGAGTGTGGCTGGATGAATCTGTAATCTAGAAAGTGACAAAGAACAAAAATTACAAAACCAGAGTTGACCATATCAACAACAATAATCTTCCAGTTCTTAGAATAAATACAATAAAATTGTTGGAGCATCTCAAAAGATAAAGTCCACTTTGAATGTCAAAACTGCTTTCATTTAATTTGATTCTCAATACATTTGGATTGCAGAATAGAAATGTTTTTGTGGACTAAATATTGCATATTTTCATCTCTGCAACAAGCTCAATGTAAATGTAATACAAACAGCTGTTAAAAAGACGCAGTTTCCTTTAATAAATAAACTGAAAATAACTTCAACTATTACATTACAATTTGTTAACAGCAGAATGGACTACTCTTTCCTGCAATATGGAGGCAATCGTTCATTTTTGGTTGGTTCATTTTAAAAGCAGACGTGTTAATGGCAAACGACGCTGCTAGCTTTTGTTGGCAACTGAATGGAAGCTAAGACTGACGTGTAACAGCACCGGAGCCGACGCCGTGACACCGATGGGATAACTTTAAGTTGAACACCGAATAATTATGAATTTAACACACGCGACATGTCACACGATGGACAGTCAATCAATTAGAGCAACTTGTGTTCATGTGAAACAACAAAATGTATAAAAATAACAAGTGAAAACGTCAACAACCACTGACTGTTGGGTAGCTAGCTAAAGTGCTATTACAACCAGGAAGACCAGTTTTCTCGGGCCTGACTTAGCCGCTCTGCTAACAGCTGTCACACCTTTTAGTTGTTTTACACGGATAATTTAACCAATACTTACGACAAAAATAACTGGCAATTGTACCTGGTGCTTCGCTTTAACACAGAGACATAATGAATAAATCCTAGATAAAACCTGCTGGGGTTTTAGAAGCGAGCCGCAGGTCTGTGCTCACCTTCAGATTAGTTCTGGTGTTCGCCTGCTCGCTGATTTCATACTCCCCCGTGACGAGGACGTCTTTATGGATCTCCTCTCGTAAACACTTTCTGGAGTTTACCGGTAAAAAGAAGGAAATGGAAAATACCGATTCAATCAGAACCGGTAGCAGCAGTAGCGCAGCAACTCGAGCCATGGCTACCATCAACCGACCGACCAACCAGCCCGTGCCAGCCAACCAGCTTAACACCGAGCTCCAGCACCAATAACCGGCCTCACCGAGGCCTCCAGCGCCGCCGCTGACACGGAGGTAAAATTGCGCTGCAGCTACTTGGAGCCTATCCTTGGAAACCACGTATGTTTGTAGCTACATGAACATGAACAGTTTCAGTGGTTTATTTGGTTGTCCATCTTCGAGTCACTAAAACCCACAGGGTGTTGATAAAGTTCACAAACAGAGAAAATATGTATTAGTCCCTTAAATGTTACACAATGGAATATTTCTGCTGAGGCTGCACCCTTTGCTCAGAGTGGAAGCTGTTGATGCAATGTATTCAGAGAATGTTGCCTCAGAGTAATGATGGAAATTGGGACAGGAGAAACATTGCACATCAACAGGTTTTTAAGCTTAATCCAGAAAAAAAAACCAAATGTGAAGGGAGGAACTGTTGTGGAAAGATGAAGGATGAACTTCTTTCATTAAATTGGGGTTATACATGAGATTGCAACAAAAATGTTTGCAAATTTCTGAAGTCAAAATATTTTTGATGCACATGTTCACATTTCAACCACCGAAGAGTCCTTTCTGTAGCAGACAAATATATATAAATATTTAGTTTATATGTTTTTATTAAACAGTGTTTGAACTTTTCCCAAACGTACAGTAAATAATCTGTAAAAAGCTAAATATATCCTTCATATTCTGTAATGAAATAGTACTCAAAAGTACCACCTGTAAATATCTTTTTAACAAATTTTATAGTTAGAAAGTACATGTATAATTAATTTATTAATGGCGTATGATTGTGAGATTGTTATTGGGATTTCTGTTTTGATAGTCATTGCAATATTATATGTCTATCATAACATTATTAAAAAGTATTATCATACATCATTAATCTGAATCATGACACAGACATATGCAGTGTTGCTTGGGGCGTTTAAAATTATTGTTATTGTTATTGTTATTATTATTATTATTACATTGATGATTAGAAGGAACAAGAGTAATGTCTAAATCAGAGAAGTGGTGGAGGTGGTGGAGGACTACAAGTACCTTCAGCTGAACAACAGAAGAGACAGGAACGCAGAGGCAATAACAAGAAGGAACAGAGCATACTCTACTTAAATCACTCAGAGTCTGCACTAACATGTTGTGTTCTATCAGTCTGTTGTGGAAAGTGAAATCAGCTTTGCAGCGATCTGCTGGGGTAGAGACTGTTAGAGACTAAACAAACTGATCAAGGAGGCTGGCTCCAGAACAAGACACTTTCTCCTTCTAAATAATCATTGTTTTTAATCTTTAAAAAGCAGAGAATTTTCATTTCATTATGGATGCATGAGTAAGTTTTACACTGCAGATGGAAAAAATGTTCTACTTTAACAACTTTATCTGCAGATAGCCTGTGAACAGCCTCTACATTCTATCATTTCTTGTTTCATCAGATTCTGTATGCCATGTTGCGACATGATGTTGGCACAACTTGCTTTAAACGACCCGTTCTTAATCTCAAAAGAAGAAGAACAGGCTGCTGGAACACAGATACACGGGCAATAAGCTGAACAATGGGGTCAACTCACTCTCAGAGCAGTTCAGGCATGATCAACTATGTCCATTCTGCACAAAACTTAAAACATCATGTATTTCTACTGTATTACTACTTTTCCAAGATTCTTTTGATGGAACCATAATTTTCACAATAATCTAGTGGGAGTCTTACATAAACTGCTTCTGCCTGGGCCCCCTAGTGGGTCTGAGTGGCCATTTTCATGAGACTAATGTTGAGTGGCAGTGTGTGGGAAGGCTTGCGCAAACACATCACTTCAAGGTGGTAATAAACACCGGCGACTTTAATTTATTTGGCTGAATAAATATCAATGTTAGATGGAGGGTGGTAGCTTCAGATTCTTACTACTTCAACCATCTTCCAGCTATCTGATTAAATATAGGCCGATATGTTTTTAAATATATTTGTTGTAATTGCATAATAATTCATGCAGGAAGTAGATCTGGATTATGAAACAGACATACCCAGTGTTAGCTAGGGTATTTTCAAAATCCCAAAGGCTATTATTTTTCTGTCAGCAGCTCAGGAATTACCCAATTAAATGTGATATAGCTGTCCAGTTTCCAGGGAAACATCCTTGTTACTGATCCCTTGAGACACAACGAGGACAGGCTGCCGGGAGAAGAGTCTGGCACTAGGTGAACAGTAATTATTGGACAAAGAAATCCCTCCAGTATTGTCGCTCAGTGCGTCAAATAATCTCTAAGAATAGCATGTTTCACACTTGCTGCAGACCTTTGAGACTGGAAAGGAAATCCAGAAAAAAAATCTATATTTCAACTTTGTGAAACAATTTATGTGAGAAGCAACCTGTAAGACACTTGTAGAATTCCTCTCAGAAGTTTTTCTTTTCCACAGCCTTCTTTTTTTTAATTACCCCAGGCTCTGCCAGGGTTGTGCGCCAGCCAGACTTTCCAGAACACACTACTTCCTTAAAAGTGATTGCCTGCTGACGCAAGTGTCTACACACCCTTCAAGTAACTGCTGTCATCCGATGCGTGATGCTCATCACTGCTTGGAGATACGGAAATTAAAAATCAAAACGTTGACGTGCACAGATAACTGCACACTCAGTTCAAAGTTTAAAAAAAACGTTGTTTGTCATGAACCACAATGAAGGACAAGATAACCTTGTGCAGATTTCTTCCTGTGGTTGGCTTGGCATTTGCTGCAGTGAGTGTCATTTTTTGTCAATGAAAAGTGACTGGTGTGTAGTTTCCTAAAGCTTTATTTCCTGTCTTAACTGACCAGAAACGCCTGCGGATGTTCTCAGTGACTACAGCTGGGCCATAACTGAGCTCTTGTCATTTTGGCACACAGATGAACTTGGCCGTTTCATCATCACTGTTCTCACAGTTACGCGCAGGCAGGGATTTCTGTCTGCCTCCCTCGCCACTTTCCTGTTATACTTCCAGCTTTCTCCTCTCCCCCTCCTCCCTCTGCCTCTGCTTTATTTTCTTCCTCTCATTCTGTTATCAGTATACGCCGTCTGATTCCTCCCCTGGGTTGCAGCACCGACGCAGGTTGGCGTCACAGTGGTCTAATTTTACTGCTGTTGATGCTGATGTTAAAAGAAGCAATAGGCACCTGCTATTTCTGCTGCTACCCCGACCCCAGCGAAGAGATATTAATAGCTATTTGGTGCTGCATGCACCAAGAACCTTTTCTGAGGAAAAGGAGATTCTGCTTAAGTGCACAGGAAAATAGATACTTTAAACCAGGCTGTTATGCAATGGCTCCATTTTAGCAAAAAAACAACAACAAGGCTTTGATTAAAACAAATTTCTGCATGAACCAAATCTTCTACTTTTGCTTGTTGAACTATTAAAACTGTCAGATATATTTAATCTCCAAAAAGTTAATACTGTTTTATTTTCTTAATATATTAATGGGTGATACATTTAAAATATCAAATAGCTATATTTTGTTTCAGATTAAGCTTTGGGAGAAAGGCTTGTGTCCACATGGGAGAAGCATAACAACGCCTTATGTCTGTGTTGCACAAAAAGGGTGTGACCGCATTAAAAGGGCTCAAACGTCAGAGTTGGTTATTGTTTGATAGGCTTTTATGGTGTGCCTATTACTCAATACCCAGCCCGCTCTTCCTGGATAGAAGTTATTAGGCAACCTGCCTTCTAATGAATCTGTTCGTTGCACATTCCACCTACTGATAAAAGGTGAAATGTGCAAGTGAAGTAAGACACTGACAACTATGAGGAGGAAAGTATTTTATGATACACTGCAAAAGAATAACAGTGTTGCCCAAGCGGAAACATTTCTGTGCTAAGCTGCCACTGGAAAATGACAAAGATGAACTTGATTAATAGATCAAATTCCATTTACAGTTGTCTATCACAACTGCAACACTTTTTCCCTGGAATTATTTTGTTTTGATAGGGCCACACAGCTCCAGCTCATACAGTTTGTGCAAAAAATGTCTCTTAAATCACTTGACCTAGATGGCCATCCTTCAGATTAGATATGTATGGTGCTTATGATGCTTATATAAACATTTACCAGTGTTCCAGCATTAATGTTAACACAACAATGCTGCAGAAATAATTTGAACACAGAGCTCCCGTCCGGCCATTTTCTGAGGACTGTCTTACAATATGACGAGGGACATTTTGCGTTCAGAGTAAACTAAATCAGGAAGGCCAAAGTAAATCATGTTCGTAGCATTGCTTTCGGATCCTCTTGTCGTTTCTTTAAAAAAAAAAAGGAAAGTGTGGACTGTGTGTGCAGCGGCTGTCATGCAGATGTGAGAACCCCCAATGTGGCCTCGATTACGGAAGCAATGCGGCGATTCTTCTCCTTTTTAATTGAACATGCAGACAGCTGAAGTGGTTTCCACTTTAGAGAAAAGCCTGTAGCAAACAGTGTGTGCTTCAGCGGAAAGAGGTGTCGGACTCGCCCGGTTGTAGCCCTTCCACTCTGCTGCTGTCAGACGGCAACAGCGGCTCTCCGAAGGTTTCTATATTTGGGCGAGGAAGTAAAACGTCATCACGCATGATTTAAAAAAAATGGAAAGAACGAACTGACGTCAGATCCCTGACGTACAGTGAGCCTTGGCAACAGACGGAACAATAAATAGAGCTAGTGGAGGTGCAGGAAAAATGCAGCTATCCCCATTCAGGCTAATTTTAGACATGATCATAATTGTCTTTTGAAAGCTGCGTTTTTCGGTCACTGCTAAAAAAAAAAAAAATCAATCCACTGATTTTTAAAGGAAAACAACAAATTCATACACACATATAACTGTTTTGAAATAACTCTCTTTTATTTACATATCTTAACAACATTCGTTTTCACTATGTGTAAAAAAATATATTTAAAATTTCATAAATTATAAGCACTATTGTTTTCACAGAAAACTTGAATACTCTGATAGACCACTCAGACCATGGTATAGACAAAGCACACCAGTTTTTTTTTAAAGGTTCACAAACATTTCACATTCCATTTGGCAAAAAAACTAACTGGGTCAAATAATAACTATTGCTCTGAACACATCAATACACAAGTTTTTTGTTATCTAGCACCAAGAAATCATGATAACTCATAGAACGACTAGGTGTATTAGTTAAAACATGCTTATTAACTTGCTACGATGGTGTAATAGGCAAGTCTAGATAAAAGGCAGAGAAAATCATAAATAATTTGCTTTCTGGTAGAAGTCCGTTCCATAGCCCTGTGATCTGCACATTTATCTCATATGTCAAAGGAAATGTGCCAGGTAGGAAGAAATTATTGTTTCAGGAAGTCTTCATAGAGCCAGCAGGGTTGGTGAGCTCAGAGAGTCAGAGGACTGATCGTTGCTGTTGCTTCCTCTCCTGTGTGCAACGCCGCAAGTGGGGAAGGTCTCAGCCTCCGGGTAGGTGAACACAAACGAAGACGTGTAGGTGGTGCAGGCCGGAGTGCAGGTCACAACGGGTGTGCACAGGGGTTCAAAGTCGCCATTAGTGGTTGAGGCGTGGAGGGGCTCCCAGTCCTGGTTTGTGTAGAGGGAATTGGTGAGGTCCACCTCTGGCACGGAGCGCGCCGTCTCCATCTCCGTTTTTGCCAGCAGATCCAGGGACTCCTCCAGGACGGAGGATTCCAGGTCTGTCAGCTTGACCGTGCTGCCAGAGACGGTGGCGGTGGAGAGGACCGAGCCGGCGCTGGAGAAGATAGAGTTGGAGGTTGAGGTGAAGGTCGGCTGGCTGGAAGTGATAGCGGATGTTTCTGGCTGGGAGGCCACAGAGCCGGAGAGGCAGGGGTGGCTGGGAGAGACGGAGGACATGGGGAAGTCTGTCTCCAGCTCTGAGGGGATTTTGCAGATGGGTTGGTGGGCAGCCAGAATGAATTCAAGCCTTTCCTTCTCCTTCAGCAGGTTGGCAATGTCATTCTGCAGACTGGACTTCTCATCCTCCAGCATATCAGTTTCCTGCCAAAGGGGAGAGAAAAGAGGAAGTGGCATTTAGTTGGCTGTTGGATCACTCTGCTATTCGCTTTGGCAGCAGTTACAGTTTGATAAGCGACTGTAAATCTGGGGAGATACTTACAGCTTGCAGGGTGTCTGTAAGCTCTCGCCTCCTGTTGCGGCATTTCGCTGCTGCTTGCTTATTTCTCTCTCTGCGAATCTTTCTCTTCTCCTCCTCCTCAGGACTGATCTGAATTCAAAGGGGAAAGAAGTTAGGAATCCAGCTTTATAATACAAATTAAAAGTGAATCTCTTATGTAACACTTCTGATAGAACATCAGCTGATATTCACCTGCTCTACTCTGCCTCTCTTAGTGGTGTGAGCCTTGGATGCTGCAGACTTCATGGCTGATCTGGAATATGCCGGGCTAGGGTGTGAGCTGTAGGGATGAGCTCGGTGAGAGGGGGCCACGGAGGAGATCAGAGGCTGAACCATCCACTGCAGATCCGGGCTGGTGGAAATAGCCGTGACAGTGGGGATGAAGGAGGCACTTGATGCTGTCAGGTCAGTGAATTCCTGGAAGAAAATGAGGCAAAGATCATGAGGACCACTTTCAAGAGGGGGCTGCAACAGAGGGTCTATGTGAAGCTTGACTGTTTAAAAATATCCTCATGATGTCAGTCATGACGTTATAAGCTCTCTATAGAGTTTCCAGGTGGATGAATGAAGATTGCCTTGCACTCTGCAGTGCAGGTCAACATTGTATTTCAAGTACAACTTGATATAAGCTGCTTCTATATGACATCCACCCTGCAGCTATGTCAACTTTATTGCGATTCATTAGTTTAAATGAATGTTAAAATCAGCGCCAGTCTATCTCAGCAAATCAACAAATTCTTTCGAGCACGACACAACTAAGTTAATTTGAAATATTATATTAATTTATGGCAATTTGACTGGACGTACCTGAGACTGAGGAGATCCCAAGCTGGAATAAGATCCTGCCGGTGACGGGTAATATCCCAGATCCCCGGACGGGGACGCGGTGCTGCAGCGTGAGGAAGAGTCGCACTCCGTGTTGAAAGCGGTAAACATCATTGTTCCCAGACAGACAAGTAAGCACCAGACAAACTGCTGTGTCAATTCAAAATGAAGAAAAATCCCTTTTGGTGGGTTTGTGGAAAACTTTTACAGCTGCTCTCCCGATGTGTGTCCTTTGCTCGTTGCTCTGCTACCGAAAGTTAAACTGCCAACTCGGAGTGCTCGGAGCCCTTTTATAGTTTGTCGTGACGTCGGCAAAGGAGGAGGACGTACCTAACTGGATTCCGTGTGGAGAAAACCACCCTAACAGTCACATAGCAACGCAGTAATTATGCAAACTATCACTATAACTTCGTCGAATACAATTAAATTAGACAACGCTAGGTTGATTAATGGCGAAAAAGCGTTAGTTTCGAGAAATTTAAAGCTTAAACTTAAGAAATGGAAGATTCCAGAAACGGGATCCCCGATACGTCATATACCATATATGGTGCATCCTGTAAAAGGGGTGGACCTTGATGGGAAATACACCATCCGAGATTGGCCTGGCAGTAACATGACGTTATCAAAGACAACAAACACTGAAGCCGTTGTGAAAACTTTGAGAACTAGGATAATGGTCAGCAAAAGTGCATTCAACTCACAAAAGTAAATAAAATAGAAAATCAAATGCTATGTTACTGTTCTAAACTAAATGTGCCAAACTCCTTACTGATTTGGAGATTTACAGAAAAAAGGTTTTGATTTCAACAAAAAAATCCAATCAAGTTTGGATTCAATCCAAAGTATTTTTACGTTTACATTGCATTATTTTATTATATTTCTTCTTATTGAAATGGTCATGAAAGCACGATTGCATTGTGCTTTAAACAAATGTCATGCTCTCTGGAGTCTTTGCCTCCAAGTTGTTTATTATAAGCCTACATTGTACAGTACTTGGGGGTTTTAAAAACAGTTTTAAATTTTCTTTTTTTCTTCTTTTTTTTCAGTAAAGGGAATTAATGAGTTACAAATGAATAAAGAAGTCAACAAACTGCTTAGGCTAAATGCAATGTTACTTAAAAAACAAAAACCCATTTCTTTTATCCGTAATGGAAAGAAATTAATTCATTGGAATACTGAAATCAGTTTTCCCAATGCAGTTCAAAACATTTCCACAAACAGGTATCAAGAACATCAGAGATGCATGTCAGGGCAAAAAGATTACATGTGCATTTCACACCCACAGGCAGCACTTGTACCTTTGTGTACAATCCAGACAAGGGTGTGTTTAGTTGCAGGGCAAGCTGATAACTGGTTTTTTATGAGTACATTTCTGAGACAGCATAGTGCTGTCTTTGAAAAGCCACATAAAGGGTTTCCACCTACATAGTGGAAGAGGAAATCCTCATGTCTCTTTTCTTTATAGGTTACATAAGGAGTTGCCCTGTATTTGTGAGATGAGAGTTTAATATTGAATCAGCATTTTGGCTTCCTCAGTACCACATGAAAACATTAAATCGCTTAATTTAGAGGTTTGCAAACACTTTATTTATATTTAGGATACATTCATTTGTTTGCTTTAGCTTATTTTGATAATTAAACTGATACCTTTAAAGAACAATTTTATGTGTCAAAAGGAATAAGTAGGACATTTTTGCTGTTTTTCTACAAAAAATAAGCTGCATGTGTGATTACTTATTCTTGTTTTACATAGGTTTTTTCTAACCTAGTCCAATGCTTATTCTGGGAAATAGCTTCTAAAATGATTCCAGGCTGCTGATGGCGCTGTTGTTAAAATAAATAAGTATTATAAGTCTTAACACTTCAGCAATTCAATTATAGAGAGTTAATAATGGTGTTATTGTGTCAAAGTTCATCAAATCACGTTAAAGGACTAGTGTTTTGTGTCCCGCTCTCGTGTTTTGTTGAACATTCCTTGTCACCATAGCAACGTCCAACCACTTCGCGTCAGTGACGTCCTTATTTTGCATGGCAACAAAGATCGTTTGTGTTTCCAAGGAGAGCCACTACAACAAATTGAAGTGAAACCGGATATTCTGATTGCCTATCATAGAGGCCTCAGTGAGACTACGTCATGACGTCAGAGGGTTGGCCAAACGTCGTGGGTCGGGGAAATAGTGTCAGAGTGAGAGCTCTGTCTTTTATTTCATCGCCTCTTGGAGTCTGCAGAGTAGCGGGATGAAACGGGACACCAAACAACCTTTGTGGTTTTTTTATTCTGGTTGACTCGTTAACAAGAACAAAAGCCTCCATATTATTCATGCTCTTTGTTTGTTTGTTTTACTTTATTTGATAATTTTTCCCTGAACCTGTGGATAAAATGGAGAAAGGTTTGAAGCTGTTAGTTGCTGAGCCGTGAATATTTGGGGTGGAGATGTCTCACCATGCCTTTGCTGAGTAAGAAACATGCACCTGCTTGTCAAATAAGCATCAAACTGTTCAGTATATCCAACTTAGGCATTTCAACATATTCAAAGCATTGTTAGATAATTGTTTGCAGTGCAGATTTAATTGTTCAGTGGATAGTTTACGTTGAACTTGATGTCACTGATTCTAAAAATAAGCATTATTGCCCCGTGCACATTCTGGCTCAGTTTGCTTGGATGAAAGCAAGTCTCAGATCTGGTGGCATGCGCTTGATGTTATGTCCGACCTTTGAACTCTTCTGGTCTTGGAACAACCCGCCGCTGAATAGGCTCAAGCTGACCCCCCGGTATGTGCCGGTAACAGATGAGCTCCAACTGCCGGGAAGCAGCCGGAAGCCGAGGCCCCGCGCTGAGGAGGGAGAGGCCCCTTTTCTATTCACCATCAGTCCATTTCACATCAGTGTGAGGTCATCTGAAACCTAAATATAACCAGGCTACACAAGCATTGTCTTGTGAGCTTAATTATATGCGGGAAGATGCATGGGCATTATTAGTGCCGATAAATGTAATCAGCAAGTGAAAAGTCTGAATGACAACAAAATCATTCAAAAATAGCTTCAAAAAAGGCCGAGGATTCATGTTTTAACAATGAATAGATATAGACTATTCAGCCTATTAAAAGTTGCTGTGATGAAAAGGTAGGTCAAGTGCACGCGTTTATCCCTCTCTGCGTATCTGTACAGTTGCCTCTCCGACTCACAGAAGCTCCACTAATGACGTTTTTAGTGCAATAATGCATGACGGACAACTGTGTTGGCGCACGTTTCACTGTGTTTTGTGATTGCGAGTGGGCCACAAGCAGCCGAATGTCCGTCTGCGCGCACTCCGCGCGCCATAGCGCGCTCCTGATCCCCGGAAAGCCATATATGGCTCGCTCGGTCGACTCAGCGATTGGCTGCTTTACTACGGCGACAGTTCTGTTGCTGGAGCGCTATTCTCACGCAGAGACAGGTGAAAAGCAATGTGATAAAGAGATGGGAATTCATTTAGCAGATTATAATTAACCATCCAGTTTTCATACAGTTATTTCTGACAGCTGACATCTATTCAAACATGATGGGTTTCTTAATATAGGTTCAAATAAGTTCGAAATTAGCGGATCCTATTTTTTCATCATCAGCATTTCTATTCGGGTGTTTTATCAGCCACAAGAGTAGTGCAGCTGTAAACACACAGCTGTTTTAAACAGTTTGCTAAAGCAGTGTGCTCCACTATTTCTATCAATCCGTTTCTATAAGATTATTTATGATACCATAAATTCTCGGACGGGTGGGTGGGGATGGCGAGGAGTCTAGCATCATGTCTAGCTATATGATGCAGATGATGCATACATGAAATGACGTAGTTCATTCATGGCGATGGGCTTCGTCTGTAAGCAGGGGTGTCACTTCCTGCATGCAAGCTATTTTTAGGATATTATAGTAAATAAACAGCGTTAAAGTGAAATGGTTGCTGAATATTGCTGTGCAGACATGCCAGTGATATAAATGATGAAGTCTAAAACATTTCCCAGACACATTTCTCTACCATTCTCCTTCTGTGAAATGGTTCAGTCTCGCCACACAGATTTCATTCATAAAATTCCAGCTCACTATAAAAGGCGGGCCTCTCCACTATCTGCACAGTTACCATTTATGACCCTAACAAATGGAGTAGGCGTTCTGGGATCAGTGTTTCTTTTTTAATACTCGAACAGATTGACGTTTCGATCTTTTTTATGCTGTGATCTCAGCGGGAAAACATGCATCTAGACTCTAGTCCTGAGCTCGACCCGTGCTCCAGCTGTAGCACGGCATCTCCTGGCGGGGACACCCCCGGGTGCATCCAGCATCTTTCTGACTCGCTTTCATCATCAGTGGACAGCGGCGAGGTACAAACGGATCTGATCGCTCAAAACAGGCTAATAACAATAATGATAGCCGGAGAAGAGAAACAATATGGGTGGAAGGGTAGAGGCTCCATTCCTTGACTATTGCACACATTTGCAAGTAAAATTAACAATCAGCTTTTTCTTTATGATTAATAGGCTATCTATTGCTGAAAATGATTAATGAAAACACGAATTGCCCACTGTGTCAGTATCTGCTTAAAAGCTGTGAAAATAGCGCAGTAGCCTTTTCCTCCTAAAAGAAATGATTTTGCATGTTGCACTTTTAAATTTTATTTTGTACATTGTTTTGGTTGTGACCTTTAATTTTAGAGTGATTATGGTGATAGTCAGTGACGTTTTTACTTTGCAGTGACGTTATGGAATGTTTAATTTTGATAGATTTGGAGACAGTACTTATTGATTTAGTCGACTTTGACATTTCTCAGCTAAATGATTGATGTACCATTTAGGCACTGGTAAAGGTCAAAAGCGACGTGATTGCTCATTCATCAGATATGCTAAATGAATGATTGACTGTATGCATATTCATGTCTACTGGATGTGGCTTCCTCCAGGATAGTGACACCAGTGCAGCAGGCTCCTTTGTTCCGACTGTGACTGCAATCTCAACATCGCCGCAACTAAAGTGGATGGTGCAGCCGACAGCCATCGCATCCGATTCTGCGTCGTGCAGCCGTGCGAAAACCAAAACTCGTGGCGCAACCCACTATTCCTCCTCACCAGGTGCAAAGAAGGCTAAACAATGCAACAGGAAAGGGCAAAAAGAGCAGGTATGAATGTTAGTGGGTGCATCAGAAATGTGTTTCTTTCAACCAGTTAATCAACCTGCTCAATCAAAGTTCAACAATATATGGCCCCACTCATCATCACGACTCCTTCCCATAGAGGTTAACATGAGAATAGAGTTATCGCGATATTTAATCTGGGGCGGTAAATGAGAAGCAATTAACTGTTTAACAGGTAAAATAAAGCGAGTTGTGTTCGTGATAAAACGTCACGCGAGCTGTACGAATATGTTTAATGGGTAATTAAAGTTGAAGGAGCACAGCTCTGTGAATTATAAATGGGGAAAGGAAGCTGCATAAAATGCGCGTTCACGCGGATACAGCTATGCCAGTGGTGCAGCATTTTAACGCACGAAGAGAGTCTGCATCCGGCAAGAAAAACAGAAATTTTTTTCCTCTTTCTTTTCTAGTAAACGAAACGATGTTGGGTAGGATACATTTGCAGGCATGATGAGAATTGGCTGTATGTAGATTAAATGTTTTTTCCTGACTGATTGTAGCCTTCCAAGGAGGAAGAGGAAAGGAGGAGGATCAGGAGAGAGAGGAACAAGATCGCTGCAGCAAAGTGCCGTAACAGACGGAGAGAGCTGATCGACACCCTTCAAGCTGTAAGTGTATATTGTAAAATCATAACGTGCATGTCTCCAAAGCTGAACACGTGCGTTAATATGACACGTCATGAAAGACTGGAAGAGTAAAGCAGGGATGGCTTCAGAGCACCATAGGTCACCACATAGGCTACTGATCCTTTTTCATGCTGGGCTCATGCAAAGTCTCTTCTGTTTCTGTCCCCATATTGCCTCAGGAAACCGATACGCTGGAAGAAGAGAAGTCTTCCCTCCAGACAGAGATAGCCAACCTGCTGAAGGAGAAAGAGAGACTGGAGCATGTTTTAGCTTCCCACAAACCATCCTGCAAAATCCCTGCGGATGATGATAGTGACAGGGAGGACGATGATGCTAACTCAATGCTGCAGGATCCTGCAGCTTCCCCGCAGCTGCTGTCCATCCTAGAGAATGTGAAAACACCAGTGAGCAACATCACAATTGGAGAAGATGCTGCTGCTGCTGCTGCTGGCCAAGACATGGACAACGCCTTATGCATCCCTGCTGCCGCCATTTTGGGGGACTCTGATATCCTTCTATGTTCCAGTGCAGAAGAAGAAACCCTGGAAGACTTCAAAGGAGATGATCTGGATGACTTGGTGCCCAGCCTGGAGATGGCAGTGACCTCTGAGATGGCTGCATCGGTCCCTGACATCAACCTGAACAGCCCCTTCTGCCTCCCAGACTGGGAGACCCTGTACAAGTCTGTGGCAAGTGATCTGGAATCTTTGAGCACACCAATCATGTCTTCCAGTCCAACTTGTAGCAATTACCGCACAATGTTCTCCTTTAATTACTCTGAGATTGAATCGCTGGCTGACAGCTGTGAGGGCCTTAAAGGCAGCCTTGGTGGCTCTGAATTAATGAAAGATAGTCTTAACTCGCCAACACTTCTGGCCTTGTGAATGCAAATGAGTTATGCAACAATATACTGTATTTGTATTCTAGGCAGCCGACATGCTATGATCTCCCTCAAATAATCTTTTGTAGTGTGAGCTTTGATGTTGTGTACACTTTAACATCAAAAGGTTGTGCATAGATGATGTGTTTTCTGTGACTGTAACAGGGTTGAATTCTTCCATATTGTCAGAATTGTCAGAGATGAGACTTTGTGCTGGATCCAAAATGCATGCAAACACAAATCATCTGTATTCCAAAAAGAGGTGGTATCTTGTATATTTAAAAAATCTACTTGTAATGTGATATTAAATCATGCTTAGTAGTTTGATATATGTGTAACACTGTGTACTGAAGTTGTAGCAAGTGAAAATAGAGGGTCACTATATATGTAGCATGTAACATCTTGCTGTAAGGTGTCCCCTGACCTGACTTGACGTTTTCTTTTATTTCCATGAAAAAAAGACCATTCCATGTATTTTCTGAAGATGTATTTTATGACATAGTTTATTTTTTTACGTATCAACAATTATGCAGATGCAAAAAAACAAACAGTGCTGGAAATAAAAGTTATCTACAAATTATTTGACCTTACGATTCAATCAGAAATGTTTTTCTCTTTGATTGAACAGTCATCACACCTCAGCCTTTGTTTAGCAGCTTCCAATCATCTCCTTTTTTATTCTTTAACGAATGAAAGCACAAAGTAAGAAATTAAAAAATAGCAAGTCCAGAAAATAACTGGAAGATCCAGCGCTGCATGAACTATGGGATGGGTCCATTATGAAAATTGAATATAAGCCTATGGCTTTCAAAGGATAAGAAAAGCTCAAGAATATGAAGTAGGTCTAATATGAAGTAGCCTACCTGTAATTTAATTTAAGATATTAAATCTAAATCAGCTGATAACGGTGATGAGAGGAGCAGCGGAAGCTTTGAAAAAAGTTAACCCACAGGGAAAAAGGAGAGTGGTAAAGTGAGCTTTGAAATCCTATTTTCTGCCAAGTATCACTCCACAAAGATGTCAGTGAGCCTATTTTTGCCATCAGATTACATAAAACGCCGCCGGCGGGGATCGAAGCGTATTTAAACTGAGTGGGAGCCGCAGAAACAGCAGGTTAATTATTTATTCATAGCTCGGTCTCTGCTCAACCATTGTCACGGTCAAGGGAACCCGATTCCTCAGCACAGTGCGTGCTGAGCTGCCCGTACGTGACGTCAACGCGCCACTGCCGTACCGTTTCACTTCCTTTGACCATAAATGGAATTGCAGTTGTTTTGCTTCCATGGCAACGAGTGTCATATTTCAGGACTACGGCAGGGAATAAAATAAAAAATAAAATAAAATAAAATAAAATAAAATAAAATAAAATAAAATAAAATAAAATAAAATAAAATAAACAAGGGCATGTGCTGCTGATCATTGAAACAGATGAAACTTTCTCAGCAATTACATGCATGATGGTAACTGAGCTATCAGCCTGGCCAGTCAGGCCATTCACGGAACAGCAAACAGGAGATTTAATTACCATTGACTTTTCCGCAAAGAGCAAATGATTCTTCGAGGCAGGAGTAACATAGAAAACGGTGCGCCCTAAGTATATGCTTTATAGTTTTTTTTAATAGGCTATATGTATTAGTCACTGAGAGGACTTCATTTCACCAGTAGGGGACACTAAACAGCATAGAGCAGAAAGAACCAACAGCAGTAGGCCTAATGCAATAGTAAAATGTGATCAATCACACGAAGTCTCCTTCCTTTCAAAAGTTTCATTCCCCCTGCATCGCATTATAACGGCTGTTTCATATCTGCTTTGACAACAATATAGTAGGCTAGTCACACAGGCCCAATTGGGATCTGGATAATTTTCCCTGGAGTTTTAGTTTTACAGCCTCAACATCCTGGACCATCCTTTTTCAGTTAGTCCACAAGAAATCCAGTCAGTTGAATCATTCAAGTTGTAAATTTGGTACTTGAAAACTTTCAGGACTTTCCAAATGCATCTAAAACAGAAATCTCCTGTGATAAACAGAAGTTCAGTCCCTATGACTTTTTTGTTTGTATTAGAAAATCATATAGGCTATTGCATATAAAATGAAAACAGAATTAATCAAGAAGTCTGACAGGAGGTTTGACAAAAGTATCTGATAAGTATTATGGAAAAAAAATGATTTTCTCTTATTGCCATTTATATCTTTCTATCCTGTTTATGACTAACAGCAACCAAATGCTCCCCAATACTAATTGAAGAGCACTCATCTTCCCATACAATAAATATAGAAGTTTAAAAAGGTCCTCAGGTTCTTGTTAGGAGAGGTGGTATAGGTCATAACCCAATCAATTTTGTCAAGCCAAACAGGAAAGTAAGACACTTAGTTGCAAAGCTTTTTTTTTTTTTTTACTATCTACTCTGTTTTGACTGACAGAATTCCCCTTTGCTTCCATGAAAATCTTCTCTGGCACTTTTACAATTCCCAATTTGTTGTCTGAAATCATATACCCTCAAGGGAGTTAAAAACCATGTCTTTGACTTTTCAACACAGTGCCATCATCCTTTTATTGATCCACCATGTGTGTACGCGATGTCCTGGTGCATGGTTATTTTAGAGAACTGACAAACGGGCCTGTCAGCAGCTCTGGTGTCCACTGACTCACCCTTGTTCCATCAAACTTTGTTTGTCTATCGGCCACTCACCTCCACCGCTTGTTTCAGAGTTGTAAAATATCACTTAAGGTCTTGTTCATAAACTACCATTCAACACACGGGATGAGATGAGGGGGCAGAGAGTTTCTGTTTATAGTACTGCTGCTCTCACCGATTACTGAAGTGTAATTTCGTGTGATTTATTAGCCAATAAAAATGATCTGTATGTAACAGGAAACCATATTTTGGTAGAATACGTGATTTTTCAATCCACCACAATTACAACTTTCATAACTTAGCTTTTGTTAAATGTAACATAAAAGTGCCCTGCTGGCAGCCAGAGTGCATATGCCATGAATCAATCAGGCTGTTTTAAATATTTCATTGTAAACATAAGGCACAAGTTCATCACACTTATGTAACTTCAGGATTTCTGGCAGAACTGTTTTTTCCAATGTGTGAGTTGGTCAGACTCTTGTTGCATCTTTCAGGAGAAGATCTTAATGATTACATTCTCTTTTGAATCTAGGTCATTTGACCAAATCCTGTCCTTGCTGTGTCCACTCTCAAACCGACCACAAGCCTGTTCTATCAGAGGCGTTTCAGTTCATTCCGGTAGCCTTGAAACTGAAGCAACTAAATTTGCTTTAACTCGTCAGCATATTCTCCATCAGTCGGCAGAACTTGTTTTTAACTGAATGTTCACGAAAGGATCACAAGATACCGAGGTATCCACACGTATCACATATTCATCTGCTTGGAATGTAGAGCTGCAGCCCAGTGGTTAGTCTAAACCGTCATCTGTTTAATTATTTTCTGTAGGATTTATGATATACCCTCCTGTCTGTATCACATTGGACTGATATAAATTGTTCACCGTAAAGCTTTGACTTAATCTTACTAATTAATAAGATGTAAATCATGGAGACATTCGAGGGCTTTCGGGATGAAAATACTTCTCAACAGCACCCTGCTGTCTAACACTGCCTGCTCGGCCACAGATCTCGATCTTTCCATTATTTGTTGTGTTGCTCACTGCTTCCTCATCTATTATCTCATGCACCTTCTGGCTGTTTCCTGCTTGCTGTGATATTCCCGAGGAAGTGCTATGTTTACTGGGATAAATCAATGTCATATGGATTTGGAAAGGCTGGGTCACCTGACATGAGTAATGCCATGTGTGAGAGAGAACAATGGGTAGTGTTGATATGTGCATGAACTCACTGAATTTTTTTCCCTCGGTTTGAGCAGGATGGTCCTTAGAAGACTTTTGCACACTACCAAACACGGAGAATGTACTGCATGCTACCAATTTCCATGATGGTGATTGGCTGTCAATGGGAGGTTCATTCAAATGAAAACAAGTTGGACTCAATGAAAACTGGCATGACTGCTGACAGCATGTTTTATAAGATAAAATCAAGAAAAAGGAGGCAAATACTGCATTTTTATTACTATTAAAAATTGAAATGTTTGGTGAGAAAACATATTTTAGAGCTTAGGCTGTTTTCATCATGTAATTCTGTGTCTTCATACTGGTTTATTTGCATTATTTCCCGTGTCAGCACGAATGCATCACTCTAAAATTTGACGTTCACAAAATCCACTATGGCAAAGTAAGAATTTCCTCTTGCTCCATTGTTGTAAGAAAATGGGAACTGTCACTCTGTTGTAACACAGTATGCCTGATTTTTTATACACAAAGTGTGGGGAAAAAAAAGGCAAGACCTCTATCACAGAGTCTAAAATAACCAGACTATAATGTGCATTTAATAGACATAGACATATTTCAGTGTGGATAGCAACTGTCTGAGATTATTGGGAAAGAGCAATAAAAGGAAGGAAGGAAAATATTTAAAGCAGTGCTTAAAAAAATCTATATCTGTTATGTCTGCGCTGTGGTGGATAATGAGTCAGTTGTGTCTGCTTCATTGGGTATTTCCCAAAGATGGGAAATGCATCGAAACATCAAAAAACCTGCAAATTTAAATCAGATTGATTCTTAATAAAAGAAACCTGGTAGACTTTTACATGTTTTTAGTTCAGCTCTATTTGTGCAGAAGTCGGTTCATACCAAAAAGTCATCTAAAGGCTCTTTAGACTCAGGGGTGACAGTCATCTACTTTGTCCAGTTGGTAATAAAGAAAAGCATGGCAAATAAACAGCAAATACAGGGTGACTCAGTCAAAGGGAGAAAACAGAAAGTCTGAGGGACAATGAAAGACACATGCAATAGTGGCACATGAATGATTAGCCAACAGAAAAGTGTTTGGATACTCTGTAAAGCAGTATTTTGCACAATGTAAACTTAAAGAGTATTTTTATTACACTAATATGTCAGGAATATAGTATTCAACAATTAGATGCTCCAAAATGCTTAAAAAGACATACAGTAAGAAGTTGTGGAGGGTTGAACTGCAAGAAACACAGGGTTAAATTTGAGTCCGCAATCTGAGACAGTGGTGTCCAACAACTTCTTCTTTTCTTCTTCTTCAACTTCCTTTTTTTATTTTATTCTCAGTCATAATTTGTCATGGCATCAACAAAACAAAACCTTTAGAGGTTTAGATATAAATGAAAAATGGATAAAAACCCAAGCTTGACTGAAATATCCATGCATAGCTTCATGCTGTTAGGTTTGCTTTATATCACCTAAACACACCTAACTGCTTGATTTGCCTTCACATCTTAAAAACATATTTACTTTAATAAGTTTTAAGACTGGGCTGAAAAGAAACCTTTTGTCAAATTAACTCAGATATCACCCTGTGCTCCTTTGACTTCATATAAGGAAATCATTTTTTGACCTCGCCTCTGTCCAGATGTCAAATCAAAAATCAAACTTTATTTTGTATAGCCCTTTTCATACATTACCATGCAATACAAAGTGCTTTACTGTGTAAAATCATATATTAAAAATAGAGTATAAATGACCAAAATAAAAACTTTCTACTGTACATTTTGTAGTC
>JAVQJG010286558.1:0-12127 GCA_036024015.1 Craterocephalus amniculus | reverse complement strand
AACATGGAGAAAATGGATTTTCTGGGAGTATATACTGATTTATGGATTGACAAAGACAGGTGCCAAAAATCGATGAACTTTATGACTTTATGTCAACAAGATAAGCTTTTCCAGCCTTCAGTGTTTAGACTTATGCTCTGAAATTTGATGTAAATGAGCACATTTTCCTTTGCTAATTATTGTTTTTGAATAACCAAATCTCAAACTGATCCATTTTCACGATGCAAGAGGCACTGTCTTAAAGCAATAGCCTACAGCAAACATCAAAGTAACGATAGGCAGTTGCCAAACGCTACTTTGACGCCTCTAAATCAAAATTTCATTGTCTGTGCTAAGAAGCAGGTGTCATAGAAGATATATTTGATTCTGTTCAATGTGCACTTCAAGCAAATATCAAACTACTAGTATCACATGGTGGAGTTTTCTTCACCAGCTGCATGAAACACTCTGAAACAAGTTCCTTTGTTCCTGTGCTTGTAGCTCGATGGATCATAACCTTCACTTTTGTAATAGAGTACTGTGGGGCGGTTCTGATAGCTGCCATTGAAATAGTAAACACTTGTTATCATAGCTTGTAGGGTACCTAAATGTCACGGTGTAGTGTTGCTGCCTCACGCCATCAGTGAAATAATTTTGAGGTGTAAACTTGTCTTGATTGGAGGCTTTTGTTAAACTTGTTGACTCAGTGACTCGAGTTGAGTGCACACTTGAAAACATACAGTGTTATTTGCATGGAATTAGAATTTCTATTAAAATGTCTGCATGAAACACGAACAACCCATAATAATGGATGGACATTAAATTGTAGGAAAGCAACAGCTGAGGGATTTTTGAGGGACATTTCTCTTGATTCTTTAGCAGACAGACAGATGAAGTGAGCACACAGAGTTCTCCTGGTTTAATCAAGCTTTCTACAGTGACAGGGGGACAAGCTATAATCAAGTACAAGGTCATGAAATTCAGAAACAGTGGGACAAGAGTGCCCAAATTATTTGTAATTCTGGTGGAGACATCTTCTGAACTGTGTTCAGTCTTCACTGACCTCAACAGTTGATGTGCCAGCACTGTGTCCAGGTGCTGCAGGCTACTGAACCAAGCATGCGATGACAACTGCACTGCTAATACTGGTACAAAATGTGCCACTTGTAGAGTGTGGGGAGTGGAAAAATGTTTTCGCAACAGAGGATGTGAATAATGCACACATGAAGATTTAGTCTTTCCACTTTAGGGAACCTTCACTTCTCCAAAAATGCTCTGATTCACTGCCATGTGAAAAAAAACAGTGTTGATTAAGGAACAACTCTGGTTTCAGTCATTTTGATGTGCAACAGGGCTACTTCAACCTTACCTCTTTAGTTGATTTGACCAGATTAGGCTGTCTCACTTTCACAGTTTGATGACATAATTTCTTTGTGTTTTATTAGATGAAACTATTAAGAACTTAAGTAATTTACACAAGAATCATATAAACCATAGAGGTCTAACTCAAGCCCTGTGAGACAACAATTAGGCCCGCAAAACAGTAATGTACCTCTACAAGAACTTGCCTGCCAGCATACATGTACTTAGTTTAGTATAAACTCAAAAATGCACTCATATTTGTAGTGAAGAAAAGTTTCATGGGATGTTTTGGTCTAAAGTGCATTAGATCAACAGAGAACGTGCTTTAATTTCTGTTTTTTTTACCTGTTTTTTATGTAATTGAAAGGTAAGGTATGTTTGGTGGAAATATTTAAGCATTTTCATCGCCTTGAGAAAATGGTTTCTTTCAAATGATTTAGAGAAAACTGCTGGTAGCAATTTGTGAAAATAAAAGATAGATAATATGGCCAATATGGCTGACAAACACAAAAACAGAATAGATTGATATACACTGAAGATTAAAATAGTAACCCTCACTTTGTCAGCTGGCAAGCATTACAGGAAAATACATTGCATTAGTTCACACACTAAACATTATAAACAGCCAGAAGAAGCTAATTAAAAAATCAGTGGAGTTTTGAGTTTGATCCCCATTTTTAGTTCTTATATTATTCTGCAATGAATATTACAACCTTTTATTTATCAGAAAAGGGATTAGATTTAAGAAGTTTCTAAAAACACATCTGATAAGGGTCATTTATAGTACATAATGTAACTGACATAAAATGAACAGACTGGCTCTCCTTGGATAACATAATACAACACCACTATAACGTTTGTGGTCTATTCAAACAAACCGCAAAGCATTTTCATGCCTAAATTTAGTTGGGTAAGATTTAATCAAAGCCATTCTAGTACTGGAATCACAAACAAGATGCTGATAATAGAAAGCACCATTTGATAGGAAAAACAAAGCTTGGTTCGGTGTCAAACTGCCACGGAACGGCACTGATTAAGGTGTAACAAAAGATTCACAAATTAAAATGCGGATGCTGGTGTTGTCACATCGGTGACAGTTTGGTGGTGCGAGCTACCATGAGAAGAATATTGCTGCTTACCTGACATGGGAAATCAACTTACTTCAAATCTTATACAACCTTTTTTTTTAAAGCTGCATTCAATCAAGCTGCGTATTTGCAGAAAATACATGTTTCCACTCCTTTAAAACAAGAAACACAGGAGCAGTAATCTCATCAAAAAGTATGGGGAGCAATTTGTAGGCATTTAACATTTATAAGACAGAAAAATAAGGAAAGCTCTTTATATAGTTATTTCTGTTTTTTTTTTTTTTAAAGAATGCTGCCAGGATGACAGGCATGCCTTTTCTCATTCGGGATTAAAAAATAGGAAACAAGATCAGCAATTAGATGCTATTTTCTTGTGCTAATGGATTTAGATGAATGCACCCTGAACTATAATATAATTAGCTCACAAGGGTCTTTATGAATTCAGCGCTGCAGTCCAGTCTATATGAGAAGGCTAACCCTGCATCATTTACCACTTATTGCACCTTCGTATTAAGACTGGTGAAATCAGATATTTTAATGGTACTGCTGCACAGAGATCTTTCAGACTTCTGCTGAAGAATTAAGGTAATAATACCAGAGACAAATCACCTTTCTCATTGTAGGAAATGAGAAACCAATTTCTAAACTTTTAAAGGGGTTTCTCGTATATGTTTTATTTAGATATTATTTAGATGTTGTATAAAATATTTTGATGGCTGCCATTCCATTGCAGTTACTTTGTATGTTTAAATTCACGTAGCCTACTGTCATGCTGATTGGAGCTTTATCCACATGGACATTTTCCTCATGTTCAAGTTCAAAATACATTGCCCTAGAGCAAGAGCTCAGAGAATGAATCAAAGCATTACATCATTCTCATTGGCATGCAAAAGCACGGCCAGCAAAAGGTTTGGAACAGACTGTTTGATTAAACTGTTCATGGTAGATTGGCTGTGAAAACACTAAAATCAACGACTAATCAGAAAGCAGGTCAGTCTGAAAACAGTCCTGCAAGATACTCAAGACTCCTGGAATCCCTCAACCCCCTCCCCGCTTATAACAGCATTAGCCAAATTGTACTACTCCATCATTACCTTTGCCCCCAACTGGCACCAGCACCATTTGTAGATCTGGACAGACTCTGCATTCTGCCAATTTATCCTTGCTTATTTTATTCTTGTTGCCTCCTCCAAGGACCAAATGTTTTTTGTCCCACTTCTTTATCTGTTTCTTACATATCTCAAGCTTGTATTAACAGATTTCAATTTCATGTTTGGAATTTTCAATTATTTAAGCAGAGTCTCTGCATGAGATTGTGCAGCCTTGAGCACGTATGCAGTCCTGGTATGCTTATCTGGTATTTGTTGTTTGTTTCTTGAAAATGTTCAGGTCATTTGTAGACAGTTTCTTTTCTCTTATAGGAATCTGTAATATTTGTTTCAAATGTCACAGCTTGTGAAAGCATAAATCTATGATGGGAAAGTAAATCCAAGAAAAGTCATTCTTGTATTTGTTTTTTTTAAATTTGGTTTCTTAAATATCAGTTTTAGACTCTTTTGGTCATTGTTTAGCTGTCTAGATTAGAAGGCTTAACTGTCTACTTGAAAAATAGCTTGGTGTAATGATTTAATTGAATGTTTGAGATGAAGAAAGTACCACTTTGTGAATCTCCTTAAAGGCCCAACAGTCATGATAGAACATCAGCACAGCACACACTTTTTACATTTCCCATAAATTTCACCTGGGAGTTAAACTTTTTGTGAGTAGCAGATTTATGTTATTAACCAATAATTTGACTTTCCCAAAAAAGTATTGTGTTTTTTTATGTATTATAAGTATAATGTATTAACCTTATTGTAAAACAACAAATAAACAGCAAAACTGGCCTTTTATGAGCAGACACATTGACAAGGAATGTTGGGTTTTATGTTTCACTTTTTTTTTCAATTGTTGGAAATCAGATTGATTTCCACATTATTCATTTCCACTATTTAACACCTTTTTTCTTATCTATGTATTTTTTATTTCAGCTGTATTATGGATTGTGCAGAGGGCTGAACTAAACTAAGCAAAAACATCTTTAAAAGTTTGTGACCTGGTTATAGTCACGTTGAAATCCTTCAACACAGAGTATCTCTCCCACATGATCCTTTGCTCTGTCAGTCATGTCTAGAGCCCTTTTCCTGGCTTCACTAGCAGCCAGCACCAGATTTGAGAGCATCGGAGCAGTGAACAGAAAAGAGTTGTGCCACACTGCACTAAGTTTCCATCAGCATCTCTGTTTCCATTTCATACTAAACTCATTTTAACACGAGGCTAAGCTTGTGAAAGTTCACAGCCTGCAGCAGTTACAAGGCTATGCCTTTAAGTTGTTGTCAAGAAAATGCAGACGCCCAAAGCACATACTTACAGGATTCCAAATGTGACTGTATCGCAAATGTGTTACCGCAGGCAGATGAATTTCCCTGACAAACACATTTTGCTGTCTGGGAGGCAACCCACTGTGTATGGGAAGTGCATATGGCAATGTTGTGTGCATACTGGACGTAAAATACTGCTGCAGCCAAGTGGGAAGTTTTGTGTGTCATCAGAGAAGATAACCTGCCGAATGAAAAGGCAGGAGATATTTATCTTGCTGGTGCTGTATGGAGAAGATTATTTTAATTCCCTTGAAATTGAATCTCTCCCTCACAAATAATTCATGTGTAATATAATATGAGCTGTTGGTTAGCAATTCAGCCCAGATAGGATGTAAAAAGACTGAACAGATATTGTAAAGTTAAAAGCGGGCTTTTATTTCATTTCTTTGAACTGATTCTCTAAGAAACTGCCTTTTTCAGTAAGAAGACTCCTTCAAGTATTTCAACAGAATCAGCTTCACGGTTGTTGCAGATCTCTGCTCTGAAATGTTTACTTTATGATCAAAACTGTTGATGAAACTTTCATACGGCACAGAGAGCTCTGCCAATGTGTCCATGTTCTCATGGACCGCTGCTTAATGTCTGAAGTTTCCATCATCGGTGGGGATACTGCAATGAAATTGAAATGCGCTGAGATGAAGTTATTCTCATGAAGATATAGCTTTATTTGGAGGGTAAGTGCTTTAAATTTATTCATTCTGTCACCACAGAACTGCTCAGCTGTGTAACCCAAGTAATACGCTGTGACAGTCTTAAGCTTTTTTTTGCTTTAAAAAACTTCTTTCTAAATTATACTGGAAAAATATGGCTAATACGTGATGTAGAAAAGTCGTGGTTTTCAGTCTGACACCGAACTGAACTTGGTACAGCTCATAACAGCATCTCTGCCTGCGTATTGAGTTTTGTTCCTCGGTGACCTGTAGATCAAAGTAATGGACTATTGGAGTCTGTGCGCGCTGAACTAAAGAGGCTTGAGCTACTCAGAACTTTAATGGTTTTCGGCAGGTTCTTAATTATGGCGCCGTTTCCCCAGAGCAAGGCCTGTCTAATGGCACACCAAGGCAGTTGTACATTTCCATGTGGTCAATACCATCAGGATGTTTCATAAAAGCAATGTGAACAGGTTCAGTCAAATCAATCAAGGCATCATTTTTCAGACCAGCAAAGCAGTATATCAACCTAATATGATAGAGAATTCCAATAAAGTAGTGTATGGTCAAAGTTTTTCTCTCTAGAGTTGTCTTTTCTTTAAAATATCATAATTTATATTGTTGTTGAAATATATACTGTTTCAGTTCAGCTGCTTTGTAATTCAATGATTTGTGTTGGATTTGCTGATATTTACCTTATAAAATGATGACCCAAGGTCAGTGTTCTGCAGGAAGTGCAGCCTCTGTGTTTGCAACAAGCCGCCCTTGTTCTCTTTGCTGTTGTGGGCGTCTTGCACGGATGCCCTGATAATGGTCTGATGACTTTTTGTTCCAACAAGTTCAGCGGGTCAGACATGCCATCCATTTTACTTTGGTCAGAGCTGGTATTGATCTTTCCTAAGTGTTGCTTCTTTTTCTCTCTTAGCAGGAGTTTCTGTGGCTGTGAAAGAAAATCCTCCTCTGAGCCACACTCTCCACATTGATAGGATCCTACGTGAGAATGGCATGCAGATTTCCATTTTTTTTTATGTATTCAGGAAGGGGATAATGTTCATCAATAAACATGAATACTTTGTCATATCATGCAAATGTGTTCAATAAAATGTTTCATTCAAATGATTTTCTTTAAACTTTACACTAAGGAGTCATCCATGAGATTTGACTGTGAATGAGGCAGAAGTTCTTTTTTCATTTAATGCTTTTAACCGTCATATACAACATGCATTCCTTTTTCATGCTTAGGGCACACGTTTTTCTTTTTTTTTTCTTTAACAGACTGAATAATTTAGCATTTAAGTGGGATTGCCCTAAAAAAAATCAAAGTGTAAGCTAATCTGGAGTACTGATGTCTCTGCTGTATGGCCATGTTAGAATTGCTTTTTGTCAACTCTGTGTGCTTAAAAGTCATTTTGCAAGTGTTTCATCACTCTCATATAATGCTTCTTTGATGTACGTGACAGAAATGCTAGCCTCATTTCACTGTGGAATCAGACGAAGGTTTTCTACGTCTGCAAACCCGCTGCTACATAGCATTTTAGCTTTCGGATTGCTTATCTGTGCATATCCTCCATGTTGTTTTATATCATCATAACTGTGACTGTTAAATATGAAGAGACATGAAGAAGATAAATTTATGAAGACCGGAGATGTGTCTGTATGTGTACATGGCCTTTTGCCTGAATCCTTTTTTTTTGCCTTCCAAATGTGTTTGAAAAGGTCTGCATATCATTATGCAAGACAAACACCTCGGGCATTTCTTAGCACTAGGTATGAAATTAAATTAATAAAAGGCTTGTTTTCGTCATTTTCGTCAGAATTTAGGTAACAGACGGCTCACTCTGTGACTTTGAGAAGTCTTACAGGACCTCATCTAGTCATGCCGTGGACTGATGTGAGTGTTTCGAGGCAGACAGAGATAGCATCCATCAAGCTCTTCACCTGTGTCTAATGGTTCGCTGCAGAATGCCATGTTAGCCTGTGTATTGTGTGCATACCACACGCCCACCTTCCCTTTTTACATCGGAATATCGGCAGATGGTACGGTGTCAAGGCTAGCAAATGGATTTTATAATCCAGTTGTTTGATGGAAGTTCTTTCAACCCCTGGTTTTGAAGCGCAAGCCAAAAACGGACTTAAACACGAGCATTCCCTTAGAGTCTCATCTGCCTTGCCTCACCCCACGCCTGTCATTGTGTGTTTTGACTGGCTGAAACATTTCTGTGGCAGAGAGGCGGGGGGGAGTGGGAGAGAGAGTTTCAAGCAGGGAATGCAAAGGACATCAGGAAAGCTAAAATAATGAGATGTCAAGCAGGGCAGACCATAATTGTTAATTACATTTATTCCAGTGCTTTTGGACTGCAGCCATGATGCTTTCAGAAATATAAAGTGGCGTCCTCAACATGTTCCAGGTTCAGGCTTTTAAATGAGTTTGGGAGATCACTCCTGGAATTCAAGAGGTACTGCCCTATTTCTGTGTAGAGACAGTACACATATGGCTACATATCAAATGAAGACGGATGTTTAAAAGCAAGACAGATAAAATTTGAACAGCATACGCCATAAAACACTGGGTTCAAAAGCATGCTGTGACTTAACTCTGACATGCACAAGAATGTTTCTCCGCCACAAAAAGGCTGCATGGGTCCCCAGGACAGGGTCGTACAGTTTGACACTGTGTATTCATCAAACATCCGACTGCTTTATGTCAACTGGAAAACACTCCCGGGATGTTTGCTTAGACTCAGCCAAGTTTGCTTGTTCTTCTCTTTAGCTGACGGAGGAGCTGACCTTTTCAACTTTTTACCTCTTTGTGAACTTGCTGGCAGTTTCATAGCATCTGAGGATGATTAAAAAAACATACCGGACATAACCAATCTATGCAATCCAAAGTTCATGACGGTCCCATCCTGTTTGCGATGGTGTATCTCCTGACAGAATAATAAGGTCAGCCTGTCAGAGGTGGGTGAACAACCTGCCACCAGGGTCATGATTCAGTTAAACCATAAACTGTCAGTCATGTCTCTTCTGTCTCCCCAATATTATCGTTGACATGATAACGCCTTTATATTAGGCGAACTACAAATAAGGCTTTGTATGGAGTTCAAAATTCTTTTTAGGCCAAATGCCTATCCTCTGACGTGGGCATACCTTCCTGGATTTATTTGCCACCTCCAATCTACGTGCCGTCAGACACTGGTAATTGGTTTTATGGTGTTCTTTGCTGCCAGTGTGTGGCTTCACAATAATTACCCCTTTGTTGTTTTGTGCTCTATTGTTAATATTGTTGTTGTTTTGCAGCTTGTTCTAATTAAAAGTTGTGGGGCTTTGGAAAATTAACACAGCCATGCCCTTTTTTTGTCCTTTTAAATTGCTTATCCTGAAAGGTCAAATACGAATGGGTGGGATGGATAAAGTGAGTGACTGGGGCAAATATGGCATGGTCCAGTAAAGTGTTTCTATAATGGAAAAGATTAACTTGCAACAATGCATGGGAGTTTGTGTTTTCTGCTGGAATTAGTCATGTATGAAGTATCCTTGTTACACTTTTCTGACCGTTATTTTCTCAAAAAGTCTCACCCAAAGATGGTGGAAAAAACCTGCCTCAACTGCTCAAGTTTCTTTGATATTTCTTTATTTCCTCCAACTCTGTCTTCTTCTGAGAGCAGCGCAAGTCAATATTCTTCCTGCATCACTCGTCCTGCTGTTTGTTTTAATGGGTTTAGCTGACAGGTACGCTGGCTTCCTCAAGCTTCAAATGAGCCTACCGATAGGTCTCTGGAGCTCAGCTTTGGCCATCATCACGGGCAAAGCCACTCAAACACAGTCCAGTGAGCTCTCACATTCAACAACTCATATTAACCTCGAGTAAAGGCTCTCTAGATTAGAAGGCTTAACTGAAGGAAGGCGACAACAGACTCTGTGTTGTATTGACAAACCCAAATCCAACTTGATCCTTGGAAATGTAGTTTATCACTGAATGTATTGATTCAGTCAGCTATATAAATATTTTGCTCTGGCATGGCTTTGAGACAGCGGAGAAGACAACGTAAACATTGTCGTCTAGATTTAAAAAACACAAAAGTAATTATGCTGACATGTAAAAGTTATAACTGTAAAAGACTGATGTTTATAGTAGAAGCCTAGCTACCAAGCATAATGCAAATGTATTTCTCTGTAATGTAAACTCTTTAAAGTTCACTTTTTATTTTTGCATTTTGTCTTTTTCTTTGGACAATGATAATAAGAATCAATGTGATTCATTTGAGTTAATTGTAAATAATATAGTCACCATTGCAAAATCGTCCAATTTGAAAAGCGAATGACATAGCTTAGACTTATTTTGGCATTATACTCTAAGCAAGTAGCAGAGTTGGATCAGGCATGTTTATTTTCACAAATCTTTTAATGATATTCATTATAGTCACCGGCATATTTTCACGACCAAATGGTAGTGCAGGCAGCTAAGCTTGGACCAGGGAACTGCTACATTTCAGGGAAAGCAGGATCAGTGTTCAGTGAGGAAGACTATTTCCTTTTAATTTATTTTCCTTTGTAACTGAAGCTATTTGTCATGCCAAAAGAAAGAGAAAAAACAGGATAAATAGCATTGCTCCTATAAACTCACTGCATTTCTTCCAGTTTTTTTTTTGCAACAAAGCATTTACTTTTATCAACATGAATTTCTCCACGAGAAGAGTTGCATTTAATCTAAGAACATTTAAAAAAAGAGCCTGGATTCTTAGAAATGATTAATGGATTATTATATGACCATTTACTTATGTTCATCATGAAATGAATGTCTTTAAACTACTTCACTGAAAAGTAGAAAAACTTATTTTGAGCCAAATTACATAATTTATCAGTATTTTTCCAGGTGTTTAACTTTACAGTCATCACAGAAGGTGGTTTTACCCACTTCATAAATGTGAATACTTTGAACAGATTACAGTACTATTATCACCCACACAGGCAGATGGTGACATGATGCTATAGAAATGCTGCATCATGATCTAGATTATGGAACATGGCAGTCTTGATGCAAGACAACACAAAGAAGTGCATTTTATGCTGTATTTATTTGAAATAGGGCATCTGAATTTTTTCCTAGTAAAAGTCAGTTTACTCAGAATATTTTTTAGACTATATAATTTTATACAAGCCTAAAAAAAAATGAATAAAAACACAGAATGGTAAAAATGAGAAGAATGAAGTTTCATACCAGATACTTGTAACATTATAATCACTATGCTGAAAATAGTGTGTTCAGTCTGAGGAAGATAATATCAACAGCTAAAAGCTTGAAACGCCACTTGTGACAGTACCAAGATGGAGATAATGGGAACCTCCCACTCAGCTTCTTTTCAGCTCAACAGAAACCTACAGGTCACACGGTTTTAAGGTTTGTCCATTTATTTTACAGTCTATGTTCATCACCCATTGGCATTAAAAAAAATGAACGTTTTTTTCTTTTACAAACCCTGCCCCAAGTTCCTTTGATTAGATGTTTATAAAAGTAAATTAGAAATCATCATAGTCCTGTTACTGTTAAAGTAACAGGAATATATTTCACAGGGTGTAGTATGGTGGATGAAAAGTGCTAAATACAATACATAAAAAAACAACAACACAATAAAAATTTGAAAAGAAAATTACATTTAAAAAACATTTTGAAAGTCACATTTCATAAAACACATTTACAGATTCAAAAAAAAGAAACAAATCTACATTTTAGTAAACAAATGTATATTCTAGGAAAGAGATTTGAATTTATTAAACATTTGAACAAGTGCCAAGACAAATATACAAGTGGCAGAACTAATAGGCAACAAATCCTGAAACGTCTTAAATACCGGAAGTGACACAAATGACTTCTTATTGCAGTTCAAACTAATTATTTGTAGTTCAGCTACACATGGAAAGTCATGGGCGTGATTAATGAGGTTTTCAATGACATAACAATGTTTTGTCCTTTTTGCAGAGTGAACTTCAAACTTCAGCCACTTTACAACTATTTATTCTTCATGCAGACGGTCTGCAGTTTTTTATGACACGCATTCCTTGCATTTTTTGTCTTCAATGAACCACCTACTTCCTGTGTGTACCTAAATTACAAATAAGTTGCTTGTACTACAAGATGCCACTGTAGTAGAGCCGTGATAGAGGTTCCATCACTGAGGAAATTTTAAAGTTCTGTAGGTCAGTACCAAATACGGTTTGGTTTTTCTGTTTCTATTGAACAGAGAAATATAGATTTATGTGATTATTTCTTTTGAATTTCCCGACATTTCTGTCTTTCGTAAGTTTGGATTCAGATCTTGCCCTCTTCCTTACCCTAAATAGCACAGCATTACATACCTGTATTTGCACTGACTAATGACCTGGGCTGAAAAAAGATGGAGATACATGGAGAGTAATGATTTGCACTCAGAGGGTGCTCCAGTGAGGGCCGGACATCTCAGCCTGCGCCCTCTAATAGGGCCTGTCTCCAGTGATTAGGGATTGTTGACAGGGGAAGTTGTAGTGCCTAGCACCAGATGGAACGCTCTGTTTCCTTTTCCCATTTATTATTAGGCCCCCCCCCCCCCCCCCCCCCCCCCCCCGCCGCATATGTGTTTATAAAAAAAAACAA
>JAVQJG010286524.1:0-13070 GCA_036024015.1 Craterocephalus amniculus | reverse complement strand
TCCACTAAAGCAGATGATCAGCTATGGAGAAGACTTCCTCGATGAGCAGTTGAATGAATCCTGCTGAGGCCCAGCTTTGATGACTAAGGGATGAATCTGTCAACAGATAATACAACAGTATGAAGTTTATTCTGAGGCTCTGACACAACAGCTAAATCTTATTGTAATGGAAACTCATTACTGCCTGTTCCTTCACTCTGCTTAATGTCTAATGCATATCACTTAATTTTCACAATTTTATGTATTAGATATTGATGCTATGTTTTTTTCCGTGTATTTCATCAGTATGAATTTTATGCTTCCTGGAATCCTTATGTGAGCAGAGGACAAATATACTACAATATGCTATATTGTATACTGCAGGGTTTTGAGCAAGCTTTTGATCATAAAGTTATGCAAAATGTTTCAGAAACTATATTAAATATAATACGTTTAGCTTTATAGAGTTAAAACATGTTCTCTAATTGTCACACAATTGTTGCTTTTTCCACATGGATGAATGTGTTGATGTTTTTAATTAACAGCTGATGCCACAACTTTCTGTTCATATGCATGAAAATATCTGAGCCACTGACTGTATCTGATTTGTCCTTTACACAAAAATACAAAGCCCAAGCAAAAATCAAGTAAAAAAAGGGCAAGGCAAGTTTATTTGTATAGCACATTTTCAGGTTCAAGGCCATTTAAAGTGCCTTACATAAAATATTAAAAGCATAAATAAAAGAAGAATTGCAATAAAATCACTCCTTTAAAAAAAATCATGTTTTGCACCCTAAGCACAAAAATGTGTATTAAGAATTCATGTCATTACAAAACTTTCATTTCTTTTTTTTTTTTTTTGAATTCTTTAAACCAACATCAGTCCTAAACATACATATCAAATGTAGATCAATTTTTAGTATTTTTAACCCTTGAATTGCCATTTGCATTATACAATTAATTCTAAAAACACAAAAATGAAATAATTTTTAGCATACTTCATGTAAACTGGATTATTTATGGTTTGTATCTCACAACATGGTATATTGTAGAAATTGGTATCAACTTTAATTAATATACAATTTTATATTTTGCTCAGTGTCAAATAGCCACGTTTTGCAACCTATTACACAAAAATGTTTGTATAAACAATCATGGCTTAAAATAGTTATAGTTGCAATTTTTACTTTTCATTAATTCATTTTTATTCTTTAAACTAGCATCAGTGCTAACCATGCATATAAAATAATAATGATATTTCAACATTTTTAACCCTTTAATTGCCATATTTTGGCCATTGTGCAATGCTGTTTTATGGTGTTAAAGCACAAAAATTATTACATTTTCAGGATACTTTATGCAAACTACATTATATTTTGATTGTTGCAGACTGGCATATGTAAAATATTCTTAACTACCATTATCTACATGCATGATCTTATTTTGTACAAATAGTCACATTTTGCACCCTAACACACAAAAATGTGTATATGAACAGTAATGTCTTCAGAAACATTTTCTTTGCTTTTTTTCTTTTTTGTTCTTCATGTCAGCACCAGTAGTAACCACATATGTTAAAAAATACGAATTTTGAACTTTTTTTAACCCTTAAAATGCCAGATTTATGTCATAGTGTAACTCCATTTTATTGTGTAAAAACAGAAAAATGAAATAATTTTCAACCTACGTAATGCAAACTGAATTACTGAAAACTGGAATGTATTGTTCCTTACAATGTTTTTCTACTGTTTTTGCAGATAATAATAATAATGATAATAATCAATATGCTTTTATTTATAGATTGTATAAATCATGATCAAAGGGGGGCTGGTCAGGTCAATGATCCCGCCTAGCAGACAGGTTGTTTTCTTGCTGGCACTACAATGTAGAAAACATCAAAACGAATGACACCAGAGAGAAGGCTAAACGTTTTTGACTGTTATGGTAGCCCAAAAGATGGGTCAGCCTGCTTTGCCAATGCTGCTGTAAATGCCAGCCAACCACAGGAGGTCACCATGGGGACATGCAGTGGCATCATAATGGCCTTCTACTTGGTATCTAGCATTTCTGCATGGTGTTAGGTAGGAAATGAAAAGCTTCCTCCAACTTACTTGGATCAAATATGCTGCAGGTGCAGCTGTGTAAAACTTGGGTTTGTTTTGGTTTCACACGGACCATAACTTTCATTTTTGCACAAAAGGGCTGATAATGTTGTTTATTTCAAAGCTATGCAGGAGACCACATGTAGATGTTAATTGTATGTGTTTTATAATAAAAAATGTGGTGGTGCCATGATTTTTTTGAAAATTACACATGAACAGGAGAACATGGAAATGTTGTCACTTGACAACAACTGGTGCCTTTATACATTCAGTGACATGGTGGTGAATGGTCCACTCCTTCAACACCTGCACATGCACAGCCACCCAAATTCAAATGCATATGATTCCTTATTCCCCAAATCACACACACACAAACGTACAACTGAGGAGTATGTTTGGGGTGTGAAGGACAGAGGACAAATGGCAAGCTTTCCTCAGCAAATGAAGATGGTATTTTCCATGCTTGGTATAATTTGTGAAAATGATGAAATTGGGAAGGGAATCTCATTAAGCACAAATAGAAAGCCCATGGCTTCAAATAAAGTCACAGGTCACCCTGTCCATGCATTTACATCAGTAGGTTCAGAGATGGATGGATGGATGGATGGGTCCAACCTTTTGTGATTCTATTCTCTATTCTGTCAACAATGTTCAAACAGAAATAACAGTGTTTGCCTTATATGTTTCACTTTTGTTTGTTTTGTGTATTGATTCTCCTGTAAACGAAAAGTGATGAGGCCCGAACATGCTGCATCACATTTAAGAAGTCTCAATACTGCCTGTCCTCTGGGAAGAAAGAAAAACTGATGTAAATATTCTTAATGTACTCAGAAAAGCATGAGAAACAACTGTGTGTATTTCATTTTGTTGTTGCTTTTCATTATGCCTCACCGAATGTGTCGGGACAAAAAATATATTTCTTTATTTGTTACTTGAGAAAAATAAAAACAGCTTCACCAATAAGCTGCCTCAGTCTCATATTTACATAAGTATAATATTGTATTTATTCACACATTTTTTAATCAATTTTGTTTTATTATTTTTATCTTATATATATATATATATAAATAATATTGCCTTTTGTCAAGGAGTTACAGTCAATAGTTTTTTATCCAGTACTAATGTTGAAACTTAGAACCTCATGTTGTTCAAAGCATCATGGGGTACTGTTTCCATCTCGTGCTGAGATATGAACATAAATTCACATAAGTACAAGAAGGTCACTGCATAGATGTTCTACTGCCATATCAAACTATTTCATACCTAGAAGCTCAGAGAGCACACACCTGGCTGCACAACAAACTCATTTTTGCAATATTCTGTAAGTCTTACTCCCAACCACTCCACCACTCTCAGGATGTTCCCCACAGCTATGACCTGGTATATTCTACAAATTGGTATCAACTTGAATTAATATAAAATTTTATATTTTGCTCAGTGTCAAATAGCCACGTTTTGCAACCTAATTCACAAAAACGTTTGTATAAACAATCGTGCCATAAAATAGTTATAGTTGCAATTTTTCTTTTCATTAATTCATTTTTATTCTTTAAGCTAGCATCAGTGCTAACCATGCATATAAAATAATAATGATATTTCAACATTTTTAACCCTTTAATTGCCATATTTTGGCCATTGTGCAATGCCGTTTTATGGTGTTTAAGCACAAAAATTATTACATTTTCAGTATACTTTATGCAAACTACATTATTTATATTTTGATTGTTGCAGACTGGCATATGTAAAAAATTCTTAACTGACATAATCTACATGCATGATCATATTTTGTATAAATAGCATGATCATATTTTGTACAAATAGCATGATCATATTTTGTAAATTTTTGCAATTTTCTGAAAGCCTTCCTCCCAACCACTCCACCGCTCTCATGATGTTCCCCACAGCTATATGACCCTGCATACCAAGCAGGAATTATCCCTTAAAGGAGCAACAAGCGAAAATTCATCATTACTAGGTTGAAAGAATTAAAAATGGGGAATGTGAAACTCTAGATGTGTAATTCCATCTGGAACATAGCATGACGTCGCACACAGTCTCTCTGTGTTGACATTAAGCCTGTTGTTTACAAGGGTGGTCTCCCTCCGCGTGCATTTTGTGCATGTGAAGCTCCACTTCCTTCATTAACTAAGCGAAGGCCCTCCCTCCCTTCACATACAGCCAGCCGCACCGCGTTAAAGGGAATGGTAGAAGTTGGAAGCGTTCATTCTAAAAAGACCAGGAAAACATTTCACTATCCAAAGAGCCACATTAAACGGAAGACAAAATGGGTAAAGCAATGGACAAAACGAGGATAAAGAAAACAAACACTGAGAGAACGAGAGAAGTTCGGAGCTCGGAGCTCACTGTCCTTCTGAACCAGTAGGAACTGTCATATTTGTGTTACTAGTGTTACTTCAATGAAAACTCCTTCAGACTTGCTCTGGAAAACAATAAAGTTGTTGCTTGGATGGATGCAGCCAGGCAGTCATATTTTACGTTTTGGTCGTTTAAAATCACTCCACAGTAATTGCTTTGCGCTCGCGATCGCCTCATTTGTTTACTGTGAAGCTAATGGTGCAGCTAATGCTAAACCTGCCGGTAGGGTCGGGTGTTGATTTGATCAGTTCCACTTGGAGCCCACATGTCAAAATAGAAAAACACAAGGTGTGCCTACTATCACCTTTATATATCAAGGATAGAAAAATCAGAGGCCATATTTAAAAAGAATCTTAGGGGTAAAAGTAGCTCCCAACTATCTGATTAAAGAGTAAAGTGGGCATGGCGGTCCTAAGTTGGACTGACATGTTTGCCAAAGAGTATTTCACAAAAAGCAGTTTTTTTACTTCTAAAAGGCAAGGCAAGTTTATTTGTATAGCACAATTTTAGTTACAAGACAATTTAAAGTGCTTTACATAAAACATTAGAAGCATAAATGCAAGAAGAATTACAATAAAATAATTTAAACAAAAAGTCATTCAAAAGATTAAAAGCAAGCAAAACAAGCTCCTAAACCCTAAAAAGGTTCAGAGTAGTCAGGAGGACTCCTAACTCACTAAGAGTAAACCAAAGAGGAAATCCACTGATGGCTCAGCTCTGGTAATTCATGAAACCAAATCAAAGTTTACAGTTAATAAACTTTATGAAGCTGAGCTCTATGGCCTGCACTAACAATGCTGACCAAGAGAAACTGCACTAAAAAAATCACATGACTTGTAATTTCCTCTTCAAGGAATACGCCGCCCTCAGAATGATGTACCTTCATTTGTTTACTCACCCTCATGCTCATTGAAACGTTGGAACACTTCCCATTTCTCTTCTTCGTCTTCTCTGGTTTGTTTCTGCTCCACCATGTTCAACACTGACACCCCGGTTTCCAGTGGTATTACTCCATCTTCTGCGTTGAATGACGGATGCGCAAGGAGCCTGAAAATGCACCAAATACGCACGTAATTGATGCAGAAGACGGACGAAACCTTCCGTGTGTCTGCATATCCATCATCTGCGTTGAGCATAAATGGGCCTTATTATAGTTGTACTTTCATTTTTCAAAGCTAGTGATTTACATGACCTAAAAGCAGCACTAAAGACAAATTCTTTGAGACAGGAGTCATGTCACTCAAATGTAAGGACATGAGAATCCATGTAAGGATTTCTGTGATTGGAATAGACCTACGTCACCTTAGTAAAAGAACAAGGCACAGATACAGACTCAACATTAATAAAAAAAAGAAACTTTGGAGATTTTGTAAATATCAATTCGGAAATAAAGGAGTGATGTATAAATGTATGTTTCTAACACTGAGATCTGGACCTCAGTAAATTTCTGCTGTGTATGTCATCAAATGTAAATAAGAAATGCTTTCTAAACGTGGTTATCTGAATTGATGAATTAGTTTTTGTATGTGGATCTTTACTGGAATACAGAATCCTCCTATATCAGCTGTAAATTTGATTTTAAAAATAGATTTTCTTGTCAACACATCAATAATTAAGTGATTTGTGCTAATTATTTATCATTGGGAGGAGTACGATGGGAAGTATCCTCTCAGGATCAGTAGGAGCTACTTCTAGAACAAACTCCCAGAAAAGCCTGTCATCATTTAAATCCAGGTAAAAAAGACCAACTTGTTTTCTGTTGCATTTAAAAGACTTTTTCTAGCCTTGCTTTCTCCTGCCTGCCATAGTCATATAACATTTAATATGAATGTGCCTGGATGTGCATGACTGGGCTGCTTTGTATGTATGAGTTGTGTGTGTTGTTGGTCTTATTTCTCTGTCTTGCCCTGTTTTTGGCCAGTGGCCAACTCAGAAAGAGGATGAATCTCTTTATGGAAAAGTCATGTGATTTGAAAATGAAAGTAAAACTCCTATAAAAGGCCGACAGTCAGTGTGATCACTGCAGTCATCCAACAGCACAGCAGCACAGAGAGACACAAATAGGTAAGAAATTTATTTTGCATATGAGACTGCTGGTGTGTATTTTAGTCCAGAAATTAGGCAATTCTTCATCTAAAACTAGAAAATGTAACAAAAATAATCAAAACAAGTACATTTATTGTATGCTACTTACATTTTAATTATTAGTGTGTATTTGATTATTATTATTTCACTTTCACATTTAATTGTAATGTTACAGCTAAAGGCCCATTTATGCTCGACGCATATGACGGCTACGCAGATACATAAAAGGTTTCGTCCGTCTTCTGCGTCAATTACGTGCGCATTTAGTGTGTTTTCAGGCTCCTTGCGCATCCGTCATCGACGCAGAAGAAGGAGTAATACGTTTGCGTCGCCAACTGGTGTCTGAATCTAACGTTGTATCGCAGAGTTCACAATGAACTCAGCACTGCCGCTTAGCGGAGGTTAGCCGTAGCAACATAAATGACGCATGGAACTATAAAGGCAACAACGCATGAAGACGTTTGGAACAGACGTCCACATTTACGTCCGTCAGGGAGCATAAATGGGCCTTAAAACATGAAAGTAAGCTTCTCTTTTGATCATGAACTCAGGGGATCCTGATAACATTTATCAGATTGTTTGCCTGCATGTTGTTTTTTAATTTTACATTTTATTGTTCCGTTTTATTTAACTCACCTGTAACAGTTGAATTTTAGGTATTTTATCAATGGACCCTAACATTAACATGACTTCTTAGTAGGGATGGGTATTGTTAAGGTTTTATCGATACTAGTACTTTTAGCGGTACTCCTTATCGATTCAGTATTTTATCGGTACTCTTATTGATACTTAATGAATTGGGTTGTTCTTGTGCATTTTTTTTTGCTATTTAGGGGTCTAATACCAATTTTGTCCCACTTTAAGTACTTACTGTAAACTCATAACTTTCGCTAGAGTATATCAGCTAGCTGAGGCTTCTTTATTATTGAAGGTAGTTGAGCAGCTACTGGGCTAATTACTGCCGCCTAGTGGTGGGAGGCTGCAATGAGCTTGTAGTGCAGCCTTCATGGCAGCACTTCTCTACAGAATAATGCCGGGTTTCGGTACCCATCCCTACTTCCTTCAAACTGTTTTCACAGTTCAGACCCAACTTTATTGGATATTTTAATCATGTTTCAAACACCATTGTAGGAATCCAATGTGTTGGTTACTGTTCAGGGTGCCAGTGCTTAAATTATAATGACACAGAGATAACTAACTACCTCCTACTTTAACAAACTACAACAAAGCAAACTATAGTTCATTATATTGAGTATGGCAAGCATCACTGTATATGTGTTATACTTGGGGAATATTTCACCCATGTCATCAAGTGGTCTCTGCAAAAAGGAGGCAGAAGAAATATTTGCAAGGGGCAATCATGCCTGATATGTTTTATTGCTGCATGAGAGTTTTTAATGATTGTCAGCAGGCAACATATTCATACTTGTAGCAAAACACCACCTAACAAAAAAATATGGCTTCCCTAACCTTGAGGTATGGTACGCACACATAATCCGAAATTCAAGTCTGAAAGCTACTTTAGAAACTAAATCCAAAGCTTAGTTAAGGCACAAAAATAAGCTTCTATTTCCTAAAAGAGCATTTTAACAACTTATAAGTAACTTACAAATCTAAATTTAAGTTTCCTGCATGTAGATGTTTTATTTCTATTCTTTCTTCCTCCTATGTCCATATAAGAGGCAGTGATATCTCTGATTTTAAAGTGAAAAAAAGTATGAATACTCTGAAAGGATCTGTATTATTTAATCCGTGTGTCTTTTTTCTCTCATTACCCCTGCAAGTGTAATGAGATAGGGGGGCCTCCTACAATATCCCTCTCACCATATTTAAAAAGGCAGTGACAAATTATTTGAAGATAATGGATGAAGGTAAGGTTAAAACTTCCTGTGAATCCTGATCCATCAGATCCTTGCTCTTGGTTTTTTGTTTTAAAATGTTATACAAACATTTAAGACGAACATTGTCTATTTCTGGCATTGGCCAAGGGGAAACACTGGTAGCACATTGTTACGACCCATGGCCTGTGGAAAATGTAAATCTAACTGTGATCACACCAAGAAAATTGTCCAGCTGACTGGAGCCTCTTCTGCCTTGACGTGCTGTTGCTTCCCCATGACAGGCCATCTCTACCATTTCCAACCCAGGATTGGTGCTTCACTTACTCTTCAGCCATGCATCCATCCATCCCAGCTATTATCAGACGATAGGCAGCCTGCCTCTTCAGCTAATTCTAACCAGGGGGCATGGTTAGACATTGATGGATATAAGTATTCAGAACACCACCTTGTGAACAAATGGAAGAACTACAATGGATCGTGCATGACAACAGAATATCTTAAGTAAATGCCTAAAAATGCATATTTTCTTCATAATATCAAGGAAATTTGGGAGGACGTGTGGTGGTTGGTTTCTATAACAGCAAAAGAAAGCTTTGGTTATAATGAAACATAATGGAAACATAAAAAAAACATATGTGAAAACATTAAAAAAACCATCAAAATGTAGTGTGGGCTGAGCTGGACGTCCAACCCCACCTAATATCCAGCCCCACACCGTTATGCAGTCTGCAGCCAGGAACCTCTCGGCTAGTGGCTACCCACAGGTTAAATGGCAATGATGATGATGATTAGGATCAGCTGAGGAGGAAGTGAAGCACCAATCCTGGGTTGGAGATGGTAGAGTTAGCTAATCATGGGGAAGAAATGACACTTCCAGGTAGAAAGGATTTGTTTCAAATATACCTTCTTAAATATATTGCATGTTCCACCTTTTACTGTACAGTAAATGATACATGAAAGACACAGTTTCATATTTATATATAAATGTGTCATTTTCTTTTTAGCGCAGCAGAGAAGATGTCAGCCTAAGTCGTGATTTTGTTACAATTTCTTTGAAGATGTTTGATGTTTCAATTGTTTGCAATGTGAATGCCCCACAAAATACACTGAACAGTTTTATCTTTGATACATAAATGCATGATTTTCTCTTTAGCACCACTTCAGACAAAATCTGTAGGTCCTGACCTATACACATTAATTATTTTTTAGATTGCATGTTTCTACCTTTTGTAATTTTCCTGAGATGCATGACGATTCTTTAAATTCAGCACCTGAGGAGCCAGAGCCACTGACCTTTTACACATTTATCTTTTTTAAGATGATGCATGTTCAACCATCAGTATTTATAAGGAAAACACCATGTTGATGCTTTTTAAAAAACAGTCTTAAATAAATGCATTCCTCTCTCCTTTGCATGTTTACCAGAACCATGGAGGAAACTGCCAGAGTGAGTATGTCAGACATAAAGTCAGTGAGGTTTTATTGGTAACTGTGATCCATTATTATTATTATTGTTATTATTTATTATTAATATTTTTAATCAATAGGACAGATCAGGAAATTCTTGATTACATCAGATCTTATCAACCTCATAACAAAAGTACCGGCCATCTCCGAATCCTGCTTCATGGACCAGTCGGTGCCGGCAAATCCACCTACATTAATTCAGTTCAAAGTGCTGTACGGGGTAGAATGTCTGGTCGGGCGATGACAGATGCGAATTCTGGAGTCAGCTGCTCCTTAAAGGTATGAACATTTATTAAATCAAAATTACAGCTTGCAAATGTAGCCAACATGTTACTTCTCTTTATATTCATGATGCAAAATATTCTGACAGGACAATAGTCCTCATGTTGTTGTCTGAGGAGATGCCTCTACATTTATACCTTTCAGTGCAGATAATAATGCAAATTATACTCTCTTCTTTCCTCCTTTTCCAGTACAAAACTTTCAAGATCTACAACGAAAGCCGTGAATCTCTTTGCAACTTTGTTTTCAACGACATCATGGGGTTGGAGGAACATGACAATGGTCTCACCATGGAAGATCTCAAACTTGCCCTGAGGGGACGAGTAAAAGAGGGATACGAGGTCTGAACTTTCCTTACAATGTATACAATTACCATTTAAAATTAAATTTAACTTTAATAACATTTCTACTGGAAATGCCCTGATCTCATTAAAAAATAATCAGCCAAACACTTGCACTTACTTGTGATAAGGACCCTGTGGTCCGGATCCTTATCCCAACCTGGATCCCAGTGATCACCACCTATTAACAAACATAGCGCCCCTCCTCCCCCTCCCCATGCTCCTATTAGACCGTCTGTCCTGGCACAGAAGGATCTGCAGGTGGGTCAGGGAGAAAACGCAGAGTTCAATACACAAATAACATGCCATGATACGTTCAGGGTCCTACAGTAGCTGTAGTAGACTTGCTACTGACAGCTGTACTAAGAACAAGCCTGGACCCTGCTGGATTCCTGTGTTGGTTTGTAAAAGGAGGTATTGAATGCAGTCAACTTGTGGGGTAAATAGATCAAATCTGTTAACTCAGAATACCATGAGACAAGCGAAAACTTCATGAAGTTGGCTTTACTTAATGTTGGATCTCTATACAACAAGTCACTCCTGGTTCACGACTTAGTTGATGTAGCTTTATTTCTGACCCATGGGATCAATCCCATAATTTAAAAGGAGAGACAATGATTAATTATTTCTCACAGTTTAGATTTTCTTTCTCTCACAGAAACATGGTTAATTAATTTGAACCATCATTAATTTTCTACTCTGGACATTTTTTGTTTATTGACACATGTAAATGAATCTTTGATTTATTTGTCATGCAGAAAGTTTAATCTTCCTGCTGCTCAGTGAAAAAGAAATACATCAATGACAGAACAAGTAGTCAGTTTACTGAGGCCATCACTATGTTACCAACAACAAATGCAGGGTCATTTGATGAAATGTTGGGTTATTTTAATTTAAACATCTTTAATGTAATGGATGCTATTGCACCAATAAGAACTAAAGGCACCTTGAGGAAACAGAAAACACCATGGAGAAACACCACAATGGTCAGGAACAAGAAGAGAGGATGCAGGAGGGCTGAATGCAGGTGAAGGAAAACAACACTTCAGATTCACATTGAGCTGTATAAGCAAAGCCTGCGTAACCATAACAATGAGCTGAGTAAGGCCAGAGAGCAGCATTTACCTGAACTTATTAACAAGAACATCAACAATTCTCACACTTTGATACTATTGAAAAACTTAAAAATCCTCCTAAACAGATAAGTCCACTGAGAAATGTAACCAATTGGCCAACTTCTCCAGTGAAAAAATTCAAACAATTAGACAAAATATTAATGCTCCATAGTCAGTCAAGATAAATGGTCTGTGTCTAAACCAAGAAATATCCCTGGTGTTATGTCCCGATTTAACAGATTTAAAATCCCTGAAGGAAATAGTTTGGCATTTGAAAATATCAAAATGCACTCTGGTCACAATACCTTCCAACTTTTCAAAATCAGTCTTTACTTCAGTAGAAAGTGACATCCTTCTTATTGTAAACAGCTCACTGGCATTAGGCATTTTCCTCAAGTCATTAAAGATAGCTGCTGTTAAACCACTCCTAAAGAAAAGGATTCTAGATGCCTCTGATAAAAAACAACAGACCTGTCTCTAGCTTCTCTTTTATATCCAAGATCATTAAGAAAGTTTTATCCAACCAGCTAAATGACTTTTTATGTAAAAGTGAAAAGTTGGATAAATTCCAATTAGGCTTCCAACACCATCACAGAACTGAAACAGCTCTGGTCAAAGTGTTAAATGGCATTAGGTTGAACACTGATTCTGGTCCAGTTTCAGTCCTGGTTCTGCTGGATCTCAGTGCTGCCTTTGCTACTCTAAATCACTGTTTCTCAAATCGGGGTACAAGTACCCCTAGGGGTACTTTGGGACACTCAAAGGGGTACTTATGATTATAAAAATCAAAAAAATATTTTCTGTAAAATGTCTTATAATCCTATGATATTTATGATATAAACCTTTCTGTAAGTTTATAGAGAAAATCTATTCTCAATGTTCAGTTTTAATTCTGTTTCTGTGTTCTCCAGAAGCTTAGAGGGAAAACCAGCAGGAAGAGGACATTTATTGTGGTTTTAACACCTTTCCTGGGAATCTAGTCATGAATCGTAGATAACGTGTTTGTCTTTTGTCCTTTGAAATGTGAACGTGTTTCTTTAGGTACAAATTATAACAAATTAGGTGCTGATGGTCCAGTCCTGTTTACTGGTATTACCAACCAGAAAGCTCTGCATTGGTTAAGGGGTACATTGCTGGAAAAGTACTCCACAGGGGGTGCACTGCTGAAAAACCTCTGAGAACCACTTCTCTAGATCACAGAATCTTGTTACACAGACTGGAAAACTGACGGAACGGAACGGTCCTAAACTGGTTCAGGTCTTACTTATACCCCTTTCACACTGGTCAAAAAACCAGTTTAAACCCGCATACAATCGGCTTTTGGTGCCGATGTGAAAGGCTCAGCGACCCGCGTCGACCCGCGTCCATCGACTCGGCAAGCGACCCGGGTTAAAATCGGCTTTGAACGGCTCGGCTCCGATCGGCATGCGGTGGGAACGCCAGACCCGGGTTGACCCGCTAATTTACGGATGACTTTGGGTG
>JAVQJG010286452.1:0-11129 GCA_036024015.1 Craterocephalus amniculus | reverse complement strand
AGAAAATAGGCCAATGCGTTTTTGACTGTAATGTGACGTCACATTACAATGAGCAGCCCCTCCCGCACAGACACAAACCGCTCATCCATTCTAACACACGCCCCTTCGAAATGTCCTCGTCAATCTAGAGCAGATGGGATCGTTTAAATTTATCATCTATGGGCTTAGCCAAGCTTTTGTGTTTTGGTTTGTAGATTAATATCTTTATAATAGATATTGAGATATTGAGGTTTCTACCTGGTTTTCTCACAAAGACTCCAGATTTGTTTTGATTTTCTGTTTAGTTAATTTGGTTCCAAGTCTTGTTTCATTTCCTGAGTCTGTTGTTTGTTTTTAATAACGTCCTTGAGTTCAGTTCTGGGCTTAAGTTTTATCATTTGCATTTTGTTCCCCTTCATCTAAGTTGGTCTTTATTCACCATATCTGAAGAAATCCTATTTTGCTTAAGTTCACATTCTTGTTAGTCTCACTAGCTTTTTTATTTACAGTCTGTGTTCTTTAAATCTAAAGCTTAGTTTATGTCCTTGCAAATACTCCAGGTTAATATTGTTGCTTCATTTGTCCGTGTCATTTGTTTATGCCTCTTTTTTTAAATTTGTGTTAACCCTTTGAAGTTTACAGTACAAAAAAAGAAACAGAAAAATATTTCTTTGATTTTTCCCTTTTTTTGGACAAGAATAAGAAAAAAATGTTTTTTAGCAAACGTTTGAGATAAAAGTTACTAAGAAAGTCACAATAGGGAAATGGTAAAAAATTTGAAACATTTCAAACATTTTCTTTTGTTATTGCAAACCCAAACCAGTTGGTAGAGATAACTCAGGCAGGTTGATTTCCTTTTTCTTTTTTTTTTTTCACTCCACCAAATTGAAGAGCAGGGCCTGGAAGGTTTGAGTTCCTTGGCTATCCTCCTTTAAAGAGCTGTTTGTTTCTGAACAAATTAAGTTTATTTGTTTAGGACATCTTTACTCCCACCTGTTAACCATGCTCCATGACATAAACACTACGTTGCATTAACATACATAGTATATGTATGTATACCAAGTTTCTTTTAGGATAGATTGTTCATCTCTTGTCATATTTTTGGTTTCCATCCAGCTGTTTTCCTGAGAAAATTAAAAATGCACATCACAGCTGGATTGGAACCCAACAGCTGTCACTCTCTCTTTCAACTCACCCTGGCCACCATGTGGGCCTCCGCTAGAAGCTGTCTGGCAGACTGATAGAGCCCCATGTTGAGGCAAACCTCAGCTTTGTCCAGCCAAATATCCAGAGCACTCACATCCTTGGTCTGCCACCAACACCGAGCCAGTCCACCCATCCCAGCTTTCTGAAAGATCACCAATATGTGGGACAGTAAACTGCAATCCTGAAAGCTTTTAATTCATATACTTATTTGAATTAAAGAAATAAACATATGATATTGTATCATGTGAAGAAAAACAACTTTTAAATGTTATGCTCTGCATCTGTTAGCCTGCAGATACTATAAAAGTATTGCTCACAGCACAAAGTAACAACTCACTAGTTGTAGATATTAAATTTAAAAAAAATTTTTTTTGAGATGCAGCTGACCTGATTATGAGCTTTGTGAAGGATTCTCCTCTCCTGAGAGAGAGCAATGGCTTTTTGGCACCTGAGGTGATGAATACAATATCAAAGGTTATAAAAGATGTACAAACATAAAATTTTCATGACTGATTCTACATACCCCATTTGTTCTTGTTCTTGGATTTCACTCAGAGACTGAAGTCTCTCCTGATATGGTGAATGGGACTCCAAACCCAGCTGAACACAAGTCCTCACAATTCTAATTACGTAGAGAGATGAAAAGAAAAAAGTGAGTTATGGAGTTATTTTTGTGCCACAAGCTGATGTTCATCTCGGACCTCTAACCCCTAACACAACCTCATTTAACGATAAAAAAGAAATCTTGAATCTCAGAAGCGTAGACATTCTTATTAAATATTTCAAGAATACTTTCTGAATCATAACAAAAAGACATCTCTTATCTTTCCCACCCCTACACCAAGGTTTGAAATTGTTATACAACCTGCAGGTTACGTTTTACGAGTGGCACTTAATGTAGCCTTAGGGCTTAAACCTCATGCAGGTCCAACTTGAAAAAGAGATAAATATGGCTGTAATTTACAGTATATTGATGTAGAAGTTAACTTTAAAATAAATACCTTATTTAAGAAGAAGTGTAAAAAAAGATGGTTTACAGGCATATTTCATGACATTAAGTTAAAGGATAACTTTGTACACTTCAGTCGCACAGGGGGAAGAATTACCCTACAGTACATGTTGTTTGCAAACCACAGTTGAAAGAAAAAAAGAAATTAAGAAAAAATGACTTAAATCAACAATCGTTGCCATAAAGACAAAATTAGAAAGAGCTCTTCTCCAGGAATTGCTCTCTTCTCTGTGAATACCTGAGATATCTCATATTTAGGGAGACATGGTCAGTCACAAGAGTTTGCTTGATGTGCCTAAAATGCCCTCCGTTATCAAACCAGCATGAAAATGAGCACACATCTGACTGCAGGAATGATCATATGATTGGTTCCACATGTACTTAATGAAACTTTCAGGTCTGACCAATCCCAGCATATGAATGATTGGACCTTGATAAATGCAGCAGCTGAAATCTGGAGTAATTTATTTTATGCACCTAACTTGAGGCCTTGTCGAGGGAGACAGGTTCCAAAAGCAACTGATCATCCAATCAGCCTCCATGAGGTCATTAAAGACACACCAGCGTACCCTTCTGTTCCTCTGGTAAGAGTAAATCTGCAATTGGTGAACTGTGAAAGCTCCTCTTTAACACAAGAAATGAACTTTGGCTGCTTAGTTTAGACTTCTATTAAATCCCCTAAAAGGTATAGCGCTAAAGTAATATTAGCCTAATTATGCATTAGTGATGTTGTCATAGGCTACAACTGCTGAGGGACATCCCATGATGCACTGGGATTTTCATGTACAGTAGATCTCTCTGCTCCTAATCTTTCATGTATAAAAACTTGACGGTATCTGCATCATTAACATATTTCTCCTCTCTCAGCAGATCTCCCTGGTTAAAAGCTGTGATGTCTCTCGGCCTCTCTTTCTCTCCAGATGGTTGACCACCCTGAGCCGTGTTCTGCTGGAGGTTTGTCCTTCTTGTTAAAAGGAAGTTTTTCCTTTCCACCGTCACTTCCAGCATGCTCAGGATGGAGGATTAGATCAAATACAAGATTCAATGCTGTCTGTTGGTTTTCTTTAGCTACACTAATATTTTTAAATCAGCAACATTCATCCTGTCATCAACACATCGGCTCAAATTGATTGTGCCTTGACATTGTCGGGAACTGGAGTTATTCAAATGAAGCTGAATTGAATGGCTGAGCATGAACGGTTCCAGAAATGCACATAGTGGAAGTCACTGTGTCATCAAATGAGTCTGGAAAGTAGCGTTTTTTGGTTGAAGAGTTAAAGAATGGGTTTTAAAATGCCAAGTGCAGTTGTAAATTGGCCAAAATTCTTCCAGACAAAAACATGTTTTTATCTGCAAGAGGATCCAGTGGCCTCAGGCACAGCAATGACGGCACCACAAGTAACTACTTCAACATGCCGTACATGTGTACTGTTTTCTTCTATGCTCCTTTTAAGATGTTACTTATTCCAAACGACGCTTTCGCACCAATGGAACAAAGCCTGTACTCCGGTTTTAAATTTCGCTTCACACAGACAGTTGTGTTAAGACACTATTTAGTAAAAATGGTGGGACAAAAATTGCAGCTGTCATGTATGTGGATCCACAGCTATTACATATAAATGACTCATTCATTCATTAATTCATTTTCTGTACCGCTTAATTCAGGGTCACAGGTGGGCTGGAGCCGCAGGCTCATACACACTAGCATTGCCCTAGACCCAGAAACATATTTTAACATGTGAAACTGCAGCAGTCTCCTTAAAGGGATGTTTTTACCTGAGTCTGTAGAGGTCGGACAAGCTCCTCCTGTCTAAGAGGTCATGAGCGATGGCTTCAGCTAGGTGCAGGATGGGCAGAGTCAGGTGATCCAGAGAGATGGATAGAAGCAGTTTTTCCAGAAGGGTTAGATAAAACAGGCTTTGAGTCTACAGAAATGTAAAAAAAGAAGAATGATATGCTATCAAGTATCTGTTTCTCAATAGGTGAAATAAAGTTTCATCACATGCTTCTATCTCAATACATAGATGCATGAACTGATAATAGAAGATATGTATTCCAAAGATATGGGGTTCCAACTTTTCCCCGCATTTTAATTCGATCCCCAAAGATCAATAAGCGTACTTTCTTTTGACCAGCAAAGCCCGACTTCTCAGAACAACGTCATTACTGAGTTGTTGCTGCTTGCTGCTAAGCCTTTAATTCTACATAGCCAGCAGATCCAGGAAGAAAATAGAATAAATAAAAGAAATCAGAGACAATAGTACATATGGGGCATTGTTATTACACTGAGAAAGGAGAGAATGAGGAATACAACCGTGCCTGCTTTGGAATGCTGTGTGTATTGATACAGTGGGGATTGGTGTTGGTTCTGAATATCTGTCTGGCCTGATCCGGAGGGATGTAACAAGCCCAGTCCTTAGTGATGGAAGGCAATGTTTGATCCAGCACAACTGGTCTGTGTCTTTCTTCTCCAGGAGTTGGCTGGTCAGATAGATGAGACGCAGAAGTTACATTTTATTACTTTTGAGAAGTTTGCATATAAAAATACATGCAGGATAAGTTTAGCTGATACAAATATTTAGCAAGTTTCTCTAATTTGTCATAGTTCTAAGTATCAGTCATTGGTAAATTCTTAGTTTACAAATGTAAAACATGTAAGTAAAGTAATTTTAAAAACAGGCCCCCATGCTGTGAATTACAAACACAGATGAGAGTTGTATGACTTACTTCATTGACTTTCTTGCTTTTTCCCTTGTCTTTGCCTTTTTTGGATCCAGCAGACACGGGAGGCGGGACCGGCTGACTTTTTGCCATCTCATTTGATATCTCACAAGTTGCAGCCAAAGAAACCTGCAGAGAAATGTGATGCACTTTACCTCGATGTATGGCACATTTCTGGCTCAGATTAAACATAATTACCCCCTAAAGGCCCCTGGGGCATGTTTAAAGTGGGCAGTAGTGGTGGTGGTGAAGTACCTGCCATATCTGCAGTACAACAATGTAGGCTCTAAGCAGGTTGAGCTGATACTCAGGTGAGGCCCTGTCTGACATGACAGCAAGCAGAGTGTGTGCTTGTACCAACTGGTCAAGGCATTGCACCTCCTTTAGACTGGACAGATTTTGTATGAATAAGCCATGGGCCAAGGACTCACAGTCCACCAGAGTTACATCTTTCTCCTCTATGGGAAAGAGGAGAAAAAAAGAGAAGATTTCAGAAGTTTTGTTGAAGCATTCCTTTTGTGTACAATAAAATATTTTATCGATTACTATTAGCATAAATATTGGTATTTTGAGGTCACACTGGAAGGTTTTGATTTAATAACCATCAATTACAGGTATTTTAACTTAATTTCATGTCATCTGCACTGTATGTTGCTTTCAGTGGAAGGAAATATGATAATGGTCATCACTGAAAATGCTTTGGTTTTCTTCAGTTACTGGTGCTCCTGAAGACTGTCAGCCAATTGTAAAGGCCATGGGGTGTTATGTTTCAGTAAAGGTGTATCGGTTGGTTATGTGGTGTCTCCGGTTGATTTGAAGCGCAATTGTTTTCCATCCAGTGTAACTTTTTCCCTTTCATCTCTGTTCACTTTCTACTCTCTTTGTGTCCCCTCCAGTCAGGTCAAGCATTATTATCTAAATCTAGTAATAAATGTTCTGTTTGTCTTTTCAGGATCTGCAAACCTGGTGCCCTTTCCTACTGTGTAAATGTAAATACTGGACTATTACCGTTAGAGTGTGTGAATAAGGGAGTGAAGAAGAATGTAAAAGGAAGTGACTGAGTGAGGAAACAATAATTATAATAATGCATCTTATTCATAACTGTCTTTCAAGGCCCTGAAGGACACTTTGCAACATTAAAAAATAGAAAATAAAATGAACATGCAACATAAACTAAGGTAATATCAAAAACCAAAAAGGAGATGTATGAGGTAATGGTGTTATCATGGATCAGTCATTGTGGATTTTTAGCTGAAGCTAACGAACCTCTTGGATAAGACATAACTGCCTGGAAAACTTCCATAGATTATCCTAATTTGCATTTGTATACAATTAAGATTATTCAGTGACTCTCACCTGGTTGCCCTGCTTGTTGCAGTTGTAGCAGGATGTCTATGGCCCACTGAACATGGAGTCGGGCATCTGCTATAGGGAAGCCACGACAGAAGAGCCACTCTGCAAATTCTAGCAGAATGCTGACCTTCTGCCACTTACTTTCTGTGTTCTGTTTAAAAAAGTGAATAGAAATACAAAAGCCATGGAAAAAATTGCTGCCTTCACTTGTTTTAGTAAAAGCAGCAACTCTAAGCCTCAATCTCTCAATAAGCTTAACCAATTCCCAAGTGGGTAAAGGGCTTATATGGGTTGCTACACAAGTAACATTAATTTCATGTTCCAGGACACAAAAACAGTTGTAATGGCATGCTGAATCCACATGATGGTGCTAGAGCCTTTAAAAAAACATTCCTCTACTCAGACCTAAATGTGTAACAGAAAACAAACACAGAAGATAAACTTCCTGATTAAAACTTTCTAATAAAATTGCAAATGATCCTTTGGCATGAATTAAATGACTTGCTTTTTGTTGAAGAAGTTAAGAGTGGTGCAGCAGCAGAGACATTACCACAAAATAGGTGATGGCTTTCTGGTAGCAGGTTAGCTGTTGGTTGATGCCGTCAGCATACATTGTCACCTGATGCCACAACGACAAGCAGCTCTGACTTCCTTCATCTCGTAAATTCTGCATCTCCAGCACTATATTTTTTCCCAGGCGTGCTTTAACTAGTATGCTAAGTTTGAGCAGGGATCTGGGAGAACAGAGAGAATAATAAAATGTACATCTGTATGTGTGTGTGTAGATATACACACACAAACATATATATATATATATATGCATCTTTGAAATGACTTATGGCCATCTCTCATCTCCCCCCCAGTCCTCTGTGACTTATTTAGTTTTTATTTTACTCACAACTGATGCCGGGAACGAGGCATCTCTCTTACAGCTTTGTCCAGCAGTCTCAGGGCACTTTCAAAGTCCTCCTTGTCAAAGTGGATGTGGACCAACAAAGTGTAAATAGCTGCTCTCAAGGTTAGGTCCTCTTCATCTTCTACACATCAAACATATTGAAATTATAATCAGGCATTTTTATTTATTTTTATTAATGATTGTGAATGAGAAATTAAATCAACTAATTAGATACAGAAATGTAAATATAATTCCCCATTAATGGATGTGGAGAGGTACCATGTAAACAGAAGATCAACCTCATTTTGGCCATTTTAGCTCTTACTTGTTGCTCCATGTGATGAACTCCCTCCAGGCAATGTTCGTAATGGCAGTAATCCTTTCACTTTGCCCTGTTTCTGACATTTAAGAAGAAGAGGATTAACATTTTAACACCGACAAGAAAAAAGTGTTTTTGTACTAATAGAGATTGGTGTTATTGGTGAGAGATGGGCTTACACAGGTATCAGAAAAAGTGGATTTTTAATATTCACATTTGGTCCCACAGAGTGAATGTGAAGAAGTGCAGAAAAATACTCCTTTGCTTGTGTTCTTACAATGATTTAAGCTGTTAATTTTGTTTAATGCTCTTTTTTCTAAAGATTTTGATGCATTATGTAAGCCACTCTGATTTGTCTTTGTGCATGAAAATTTGCCATTCCCATTTGATCAAGCACCAACAGTTGGTGCTTATGTTTGCCACCCTTCATGAACGCTGTCAAATACTGCAGGAAGGAGCAGCACAGATGAGCATCATCTGAATCCTCACATGAGCTGCTTTTAATTATACATTTTAAGTTATTTTGCAACTGAATGACTGTTTATCCCCCTGGCGGGGGAGATGTTTTCGCATAATTGAACACACCCCCAAGTTCTCCTAGAAGCATACAGAGAAACACATTTTCACCAATGTCAGCATTAAACAGAGAAAGTTTAATAACTTTTACACCGTTTCTCTCAGTTTGGCAGCCTCCAACATAAACTTTAGGAATCAAAGGAAGGAAACAATGAAAATGGACACAAAAGGTCAGTCCTTGCTTCATTTCAGGTGTTGTTTTTTTTATGTGTTTTTTCTTTAGGGTGAACTTTTTTGCTGTCAGTAGTAGTAGTAGTAGTACATCCCATTGTAGGGCAGAGCAACCTTTTTTGTCTGGCTGCAGCCTCTGCTGTGCTGCTTAATCGCTTCTGCTCTGGTGGGAAGTTTCAGCATTAATAAAGCCAAGTTGTAAAACATCAATGGGATCCAGTGTGGCAGTTTTATGCAAATCTCATCCTACATATGTATTTAGGCCAGGTGCAGCAAAACAGATTCTGTCAACAATAGAGAAAATCCCCAGGCTGGATCAAAGTCCCCAAAAAGCAACGTGAAAAATGCTTTTTAAATATTCAATTGTGGATACATACGCTTTCATGTCTGGTGGTGTGAACAAGGGCATTAAGGATCTTCTCCAGGTGCTCTTTGAGCTGCCATCTTTCCTCTGGGCTCTGTGTCAGAGGCAGACAAGAGTTCCAGTAATGCACAGCAGCCGTGACACACAGCGTTTGATTGTCAGCTTTCTCTGCAAAGCTATGGACGAGATGAAGAAAGTCAGATAAAAGCTGCCCCTAAGGCTTTAGTTAATATATCAATCCATTCTAAACAGTACCTGACACTGGACAGAAGCACTTTCAAAGCCTCTTTGTAAGTGCCTAGGTCTCCACTGGACTCATGGACTAAGCTCAAACCTCTCAAACAGGCTGCGATGCTCAGCATCTCATTCACTGCAGTTAGACCGTACCTACAGATAAAATAAATTGATGTCATTCCATCTGATAATAAGTCAACTAAACTGGAGCAAGTCTATAATTTCACATAAAATGACAAAATTCTCTCATTCGTACAGTATTGAGTGCAGTTCCCTTCAGCGTGCACAAGATGTCACTTACTCCTCAGAGAGACTTCTATCACCCAGCTACAGCAAACACATCGTCATGTATACATGTGTATAAGCAAAGGTACAGATCTACTCCATGATTTCTAAAATTGTATTTTTATTTAAATAACTTAGTGCTGCACATACAAAACATAGGGCGTGGTGTTAAGACTCTTTGCCGCTGCTTCTCCCAGCTGCAGAGCGCTCCGTGTGCAGCGTAACACCAAGCTGTGGTCCTTGACATGGTGGCAGACGGCAGCCAGCTGGCACCACACCTGCAACTCCACCACAGCGTCGGACCAGCTGCACTCAGATGCCAGGCTCACCAGCTTTACAGTAGGAGAGAGGGGGGAAGAAAAAATGGTCAGGAAAGGAAAATGGAGGTGGTGAGAGGAAAGGAGGGGTTTGGAGAGAGGAGAGTGAGAAAAGACAAAAAGATGAGGTAGGGCGGGAAACGGGAGAGGGAAGCAGAGGGAAGAATCAAAACAAGAAAGGGGTTAGACAGGAGGTGGTTAAGCAAGGCAACTCAGAAGATGAGATGTGGGAAAACCCAAAGACGGTAATAGAATAGAAGGAACAATGAGGAAAGAGATGATAGGGGAAAGAAAGGAGATAAAGGGGGAAGGACCTAAAGAAAAATACCATAAAGCAGAAAGGTGGAGAAAAAGTGGAAGAATTTGGGGAAAATATAAGAAATAAAGGTTTTAAGGATACAGGAGGAGGTAATAGAAGGAGAGCAAAAAATGGTAGGAGGCAGGATGTATTAAAAAACAAGGACATATTCAAAAGAAGAGGAGTGAAGATACGTAGAAAGAATGAAAATGAAAGGAAACAATGAAAGAGAGCCAGAAAGTTAAGAGAGCACTGGGTGTAGGGGACACACCAAAGGGTCAAACAGTCAGAAAGAGCTATTATTTATTGGCAAAATAGACAACCCCTCTCACGCCAAAGGAATCTATGATAATGACACCAGAGCGTCATGATCAAAGCAAACCATTTCTCTATATTGACACATGATTCGATGTAGACGAGCTCAGTGAGCTCAAAGGTCATTGTGGCGTCTGCTGCTGCCATCTGGACCTCGGTTACAGTAGGAAAACACAGAGAATGGTACATACTGCTGAGATACTGGAAACGGAAAACTCCATCTGCCCGGTGTTCCTACTGCACTGGAGCATCTCCAGTTCAACAAGCACACGGATCATGGAAGACACTTCGTCATTCTCGTACTGCAAATGGGAAAACAAAAAAAGCGTGCTGAAAACTTCATCCCTGTCAGCTGCAGAATGCACAACAGAATTAGCTCTACAAATGATAAAAGACGTGCAATTCCTAAACGTCAACATGCTCTGTTACAAGGCTGGGTGTTAGATCCAGTTTTACTGTATAGCCATTGAGCTGAGTGGCACGCACCTGTAGCTTGTTAGTTGAGTTTACAAGGATTGATACATGGTTTATCTTTCTCCTTCCCTACATCTAGAAGCAGCAGTAGCAAATCTGGGTGCTTGGTAAGTTTGTAATTAGGGAGGTTATTTATGTTTTGCCACATGAGATTTTGAGTTTTTGGCTTTCCCCAGTTGAGAAAGCTGGCAAGTGCTGGAGGGACTAGCGCCATTTTGTTATTTTTGGTAACCCTGAGTTGGTCTTTGGAATTCTCAGGATTCCCAAAGTAGATAAGCAGACATAGTAAGACAGTACAAGTTTGTATTTAGAGGGGGAACTGGGTCAGTCTTCATTACTACTACTACTACTACTACTACCGTCATTTAGCAGACGCTTTTATCCAAAGCGACGTACATTTGAGAGAACAACACAAGAATAAATTCAAGGAGTAGGATACAGTTTGAACAGGTGGACTGCTGGTCATCAATGTAGTTATGTCAAGTGCTAAGATCGTGCTAAGTGCCCCCCCCCCTTTTTTTTTTCTTTTTTTTTTTGTGTGTGTGTGTGTGTTAGTGCCGAATGTGCGCGTGTGTGAGAACAAGTGTCCAACAAGTCCTATCTAAAAATCACA
>JAVQJG010286422.1:0-11454 GCA_036024015.1 Craterocephalus amniculus | reverse complement strand
GCGCAATCAATGAGTCGTTAATTGTAATGAAATTACCCCTTTTACCACATACTATACCACGTAGAAAACCATTTTTCTTAGAAAGATTAAAATAATATCAGGTATAGTTCCTTTAATCAAATAATCATCAAAAAGATATATATCCTATAACTCCCTCAAAGTACAACTACACAGGTGGCTTCCTTGCAACTGGTTTATTCAAAGATATGTTCGTCAGAACAGCCCAAAGGGATGTAACTTAGAGTGTGTCAAATAAAAGCAAAAATTATTTATGTTTATAAAACTTAAAAACTTAAAGGAGCTATACCTGATATCATTTTAATCTTTCTAAGAAAAATGTTTTCTACACTGTTTATTATGTGGTAAAAACGCAGAAGTCGGACTTATTCCTTTTAATTCCATAAAAATGAATGACTCATTGAATGAAGAATCCAGGAAATTTAAGTTAGCGACAGCGGCTAATTTTTAGCTTAGGCGTGATACTCTCTTTCTGCCAATAGGGTTAACTTCAGTAACTTCCGGATTCGTAGGGGAATGCTACTGACTGCGCGGAATCCGGAAGTCATAGAAGTTAACCCAATTGGCAGACAAAGTGTATCGCAAAGCTAAAAACTAGCTGCTTTCGCTAACTAAAATGGCCTGGACTGGTACTACACAATCAATAAGTCATTCATTTTTATGGACTTTCGCCTTTTACCACATAATATACCGTGTAGAAACAATTTTTCTCAGAAAGATTAAAATAATATTAGGTATAGCTCCTTTAAAATTCATAATTATTTACTCGTCACAAAACAAGAAGACCTAACATGCAATATCGGAAGTAAAATAAGTATTTAAACAAACATGACTGTCACAGTTACATATTCTTAGTACAAGACTGTAAAGATACTAAGTCTTTCTGCACAGAATAACGGTCAAGGACAGAAACCAAATCCTGCAACAATTAGTATCCACAGTTCCCAAACTATCTAAAAGCCTCAATCTCATCTTACTAAAGCATCAGTGGTAATGTGGAGAAATAAACCACAATAACCTTGATATTTCCACCTCAAACAGACTAAGAATAGAACAAGTTGAGTAGAAATATCTGATTTGGGCATCTGGACTGATGAAAAATTAATGCTCGTGTACCACACAGAGGAACCTTTCTGAGGCTATTAAAGAATTTTTTTAAAATCAGAAATAAAGATCTGATTTCTTGTATTTGTGATGAGAGAAGGTCATTGAGGCACTTTTCTTTTCAGTTTTAAATGCAATTTAGAGGCACAAATCCTCTTTAGCAATTAAAACATTTGGATCTTTGATGCAGGTTATGCTACAAATTTAAGTTTATAAAGTAAGGTTGGAAGACACTTGTTGGTCTTCATCTATAAAGTTGTGATTATCATAAGTTGCAGTAACATTGATGGAATTTGTTTTCACTCGCTCTAAAGATCAACTTATATGTCATGGTTTTACATCATGCAGAGGCAGTGCCAATATTGGAAGGGGGGCCAAGCTGGGGCCAGCTGCTTTCTTGAGGCCTCTACATACTCACATTACCAGAGTTGTTCTCGAGGCTGCAAGAGCGAGGAAAAAGTAATTTTTTGGCAGGGCATTTCATACTCCGCGAGAAGCAGCACGAGGCAGGGGCTACTAGAGGGGGCCCGTCTGTGTCTCTCTGTGCAATGAGCCGGTTAACCCGCTTAGAAGTGTGGTCATTCATGTTCGGCGAGAAGAAAATGACATCATTTTGTTCTCGGACCCTCGTGAGCAAGAACAAAGTTCTTGCTTCTCGTGAAGTATGTAGAGGCCTTTAGAGAGGCACATTTATTTGAAAATAATACAAAAAGCACCTTCCAAGTTGAATGTTGACCTTCAAAATTTAATATAACCATGGCAGTATAATATAAATAGTTAATTTACAGCTGTTTGTTCGTTGTTGTTGATTTTATTTAAAAATGTAAGTAGCCTGGAAAACTGAGACACACAACTTAGTTCCACATCTTGCGTTTGGGTGTATTGCCAAAAATCCACATTTATTAATGTCTAAGGCTTTGCTCTTAGCATGGGGGCCACACAGAGGTCCAAACTTTGTGTTAGGGTGGACCCCCCTACAACCACCCATGGCATCAGGGTTGGTATGAACAGCTTTTTGATTTCAGAACACCTCATGCCTTATATTCATGAGACTATTCAGAAATGCTAGAAATATGATCTAAAAGCTCCTCATATGTATCTATAATTGTTCTGTTGGATTTTTACTACACGTTTTATCTCTTCTTATGATTCATAATAATGTATTTACTTATTTGTTCAACATCAACTGTGTTTGCATTTAAATAATTGTATACAACAAATCAGTCTCCTAAGCCAGGCAGGTTCATGAGGTCTACATGGTGCTAAAACCTTTTGTTAATCTTCTTTATACATGATTTAATGTCTTGAAAATATCATTAAATGTTGCATGATGCTACTAATACTACAATTTACACTAACAACAATAATTATTTTACCATGCTTATCATACATCTGGTAAATTTGGAGCCCAAAGGAAGGATTAAATAGAAAATCTGAGCAAAAATTCTAAAATATTCTGATTTTGAGTCTCCAAGTGTGGGCAGGAAACCAAGAAGTTCTGAATCCAAACTAATGCAGTTAAATATCCTGTTTTATTAACTGCTTTAATTTCACATTCCTTTTAAACTCCTCTTCAGTCAGAAGCCCACACTCACATGCATGCCCTAAACTGACCAGTCAAGCTTCTTGTTAATAAATAAAAGAAAGTAAAACATTTCTAAAGTTTCATGCTAAAAGATTCAAAATAGGACAAGCAAATGATATGCGGCACAATGCAAAGGCCATATGATAATATTCTGTTTTGATCAGAAAGCTGTGAGTTATGAGGAGTTAAAGAGACATGATGTTCCTGTGGGATATTATTTCTCGTCTCATCGTCACACCCCTGGGGCTTTTGTCAAACTTAGTTAGTCTCTGCTCCCGATCATCCGTCAGACTGGTTGAAGATGAGTAGGCTCCTGGTATTTGCTCGCCATCCAGTGGTCACGTGTGGAAAAATGCATTTCACCTCATCTTTAAGCTGCCAGGGGCCATTTTGAACCTTAAGTGTTACACATTCACTGAGCCACAAGACAAACAAATACGGATAAAAAAGCAGAAACAAAGCTTCGAGTCTGACATTAATCACCTAAAAATCAGATGTTCAGCTTCTTATTCATGTTTATGACTCTTTCAAAGCGCTTTAGTAGCAATTAACTACATCATGTGTATTTTACAACTAATCTGTTTGCATGAAGCTACATGTGTTTTAATTTTCTGGTCATGACCCTGCGGACGTCTCATCTGCCTTCCATACTGCAATTTGCCGCCGGTAGCCTATTTACACTTAAATGACTCCAGTTTTTTCAAGTTCGGTGTATTGTTTAAAAGGGGAAACAATCTAAACATGAATGGGAAATAAATAATCCGCCTGGTGTTGTAATCATCCAGCCGGGCAATCCTCCTCAGGTCTGGTAATTCTGCAGGACAGGACAGTAAAACTCAGCCCCGATGCTCAACAGTTGAGCTGTTATCTTCTGCTGGAAAACTTTTCTCCCCGCTCTTTTAAACCTTCCACTTGGCCGGTCCTTTCTGCCGGAGACCAATTAACGAGGCGGCTAAACTCCCTAATTGGTCTCCCGCTACAGCGCGCGCTGCACCGCCATCCCTCCCTGCTGCTCAGACATCCCAATCCCACCTCGTCACAACGATTTAGGGTCAACTTGGTCAGACGGGGAAGGTGCTCTCGCCGTATAAGCCCACCCTCCGCCCCGGCACCCACCTCTGGATCAGTATCTCCCTCCCACTCTTTCTCCGTGTTTTATGTCTGCGTCACAACAAGTCGGTGGAGAGCGAGAGGTAGGGATGATGGCGTCTCTGGCGGCTTGATTCCGGTGCAGCTTTTACAAACCCGCCTAATAGCATCAGTAGGTGGTGGCGGAGAGGAGGTGCTGGTGGAGGGGGGGAAGAGCAACAAAGACGGGGACATGACGAAACGGCACCGCGGAGGACGGACAAACTAGACTGAGAGACGGACGGACAGTCAGTCGCCTTCCCCCCCCTCCCCTCCACCCCACCACCCTCTCCTCCTCCTCCTCCTCCTCCTCCTCCCGCCTCCTCCTCCTCCTCGGTGACGGCTTGACTGACACACACAGGCGCTTGGCACAGACAGGCACATACATGCACACCGTCCACTTTTTGCGAGCACGCCAGCTGCGCATCGGAGCGGACAGTGATTGGGCAGCGGAGATCCACAGCAGATGAGGGCATTTCATGTCCAGCCTGTCCAGGAATCACTGTGACCCCGACGGAAAGGAGTTGGACTTGACAGGTACCCTTCAGCCGGTCAGCTCACTGTACAATTTGCCTCATTTCCATCTGATGCACACACACTGATATGCACCCTGCGTCTGTCTTTGACTTGAGTGCATGCACTGGAACAAATGCTCAGCATGCAGATAACGCCCGCAGAGTCATTTCATGCACCTATTCAAGTTTTTAAGGTGTTAGGAGAGGAGGTGGAGGCAGCAGCAAAGTGCACGGCAGATGCTTCAAGTAGCAGCTCAGTGATCTTTGCCCATTCACTCAAACTGTATTGCAGTAGTCATCATGCAGTGTTTTATTCTGTGTGTGTGTGTGTGTGTGTTTGATGTGTGCAGTAATCATTTGTCTTGCTCTCTGGTTGTGTACTCACTCTCATCTCTCACTGAGGTGGATACAGGCTGTCGCTATGCTCAGGTCTAAAAAAAGGAGGAGGGGAAAGGATTTTAACCCCTTTGCGCCGAAGCCCGCTTGTCTCAGCCGGGGCCGTAAAGCCCCTCTGTCAGCAATGGCAGCAAAGTATTCAGCGAATAAATCGGATTTCCATTTCACATGAGCCCTGGTCTCTCCTCTCTGTGTCTCTCTCCTCAGGATGGGGGGAGTCAGCGAGGGAGATGATGTGTTGGCTCGATGGAGTGATGGACTACTGTACCTCGGGAATGTGAAAAGAGTGAGTGTGTGTAACAGAAACATACTTTTGAGTTTGTGTGCCGTGTGGATGTGTCAGGGAGTGTGTTTTCGTGGATTTGAAAAGACTTCCATTTAGTTTTGTCAATCATTTGGCCCACCCGCTATCTCCCCCTCAGGTAGATGGAGTCAAGCAATGCTGCCTGGTGAGATTTGAGGACAACTCCGAGTTCTGGGTTTTGAGGAAGGACATTCACTCGTGTAAGAAAAACTCTATTTTGATAGAAAAAAGGCTTCCTTGTTGGGAGAACTTTTCTACTTGCTGTGGTGAAGTTTTTTTTTAACCAAAGATTTTAATCTTTAGTTCTATATCTCTTGATTTTTATTCTTGAAAATGTGGAGATAGAGCTGGTGGGGCATGCCGTGGTCAGCGCATCAGAGCCTATATGCATTTATCAAATGAATGAATCCTCAGGGAGGATTCTCAGCCTCACGCTAAGTCAAAGGGGAAGTTGGACACCTGTTTCGGACCAGGGTGAACATCCGGATGTCAAATGTAGTGAAATCTGAAAGAGTGCAGCAGACGCTGAAATCAATGAGGTGGCAAGGACGTGAATCAATGTACATAAATTAGTGCAGTTGACTGCTCTCTCTCTGTCTTCCTCTCACACACTTACTTCCTCCCCTCCCCTGCCTCTCTCTGTCTTTTTTTTTCTGTTTGCCTCAGTCGCTGCTGGAGTGGAAGAAGTTTGCTGTATTTGTGACGCTCCACCTCTTAAAGAACCCCTCATAAATTGTCTTAAATGTCGCCACGGTAAGGAAGCACGCCTCATCATACGCTGTCAAACACTGGCTCTCCATCAGTACTTGCAGTGACCTTGAAGACTTGACACAGTCTGGTAAATAACAATGCGCCTCTAAAGGGGGAAAAAAAATAGAAAGCCCCCGTATCATAAATGATAAATATGAGCTTTTGCTCCTGCATCCTGACTAGAGTGAAAATAAATTAGATAGCTATAGACAGTAAACATATAGACTTGCTTGCCTTTTTTCCCTCCTAGGCATGTGTGTAATTCAGTTCTCATCCACAAAGACATGTAAATACTTTATTGTAAAATGATCATGCTGAATCAAAGTATGTTAAATCTTTAGAATTCTGAGTATTTCTGCATGAATAAAGAACCGTACAAAGTTTCCAGCCTCCTGAAAGGCTAGCTTTCTTCTTCAGAAATCCTTCTTCATGCTTTTTGAAAGACTTTCCATAGCTCTTCTTTGGATACTTCTGCCTTTGGGGAAAGGGGGCAAATCTTTTCTTTAAGAGCTAGGTCTACTGTCCTGCAACATTCACACCAGAGATCACTGAATCCTTACCTCCGGAGCCAGTGTCCGGCAGGTTTTTAATGTGTCACTGCTGCATTACACCATCAGCCCCTTAACGGTCATTGAAAACCTGCAGGACACCGACCCAGGAGGTCTGGATCTGGTGATCCCTGTTTAGATGCCTCTAGAGAAGATCCCTTCTCTAACACACCTGAATCCAATGAATGGCTCGTTACCAGGACACTGGTACCACGAGGGAATTCAGCTATTTGGTCCAGGTGTGCTGGAGAAGGGATGCATCTAAAAGTTAGAGGATAGTAGGTCTCAAGCTCTGGACTTGGCTTTCCCTGGATGGTCCCACTCTGCCTCAGGAATGTTTAGGTCTCAGCTCTGGGGAGGGCCCTGTTGCCACAGATTTTCAATCCAGTTCATATGTTATTTTCATTCTTCAGCCTTTTCATCCTGGAGATGTTTTCTAGTGAGGCCAACAGTAGATGGATCAACTGAAGATTCACTCAGGGGTGGGCAACACTGGTCCTCAAGAGCCACATTCCTGCAGGTTTCTCATCCATCCCTTCTTCAACACACCTGATTCAAATCAAATAGATCCAACAGCCAATCACAGTGGCTCTTTCATTTGAATCAGGTATGCTTTAGCTGGGATGGATGGACTTGCAGGATGTGAGCCAAGCTTTGCCACCCCTGATGCATCTCTCAGGTCCTGGATCATGTCTTTGATGGATCTGACATCACGTTCAGATGCTGTAGTTCTGCAGAGGCCTGGTAACGAGCTGTTCATCTGATTCAACTGTGCTGGAGAAGGGATGAATCTAAAAGCTGCCGGGTATTAGCTCTAGAGGACCGAACTTGGGCCCCCCTGCTGTAGATATTTCTCAAATGGTGGAGGACATACTGCGCACCATGCTGGGATAAGCCAAGTTTTCAGCTAATAGCTCTTTGGAAACCACCTTGTTGCTACAAAAATACCACTTTCTGTCTGTCAGACTGTGTTGTCTTTGGCATTTTTCATAGCTGTAGCAGGACAAATGATGTGTCTTTGTGACAGGCTGCTGGTAACAAAGAGCCTAAAGATCCAATTTAAAATGTGTTGTTTGGTAAGATGTCTGTTTCGTGTCAACACAATATTGGCTCATTCCTTGATTTCAGCCCGGTTTTACAACAATGCTGAGGCAGAAAACACAAAAGTTTCAGCCTGATATTTCCTCGGTCACTGGGTGTTGTGTGGATGAAACTGCAATGGCCTGAGAACAGGGTCCAGAGGGAAATTTCGTTTAAACACAAGACGAATCCAGTAAATCTGAACTGGAATCTTTGACTCGATGACATCTGTCATGCCATCTTGCACCTGCACTCAGGTCATCTTGACACCCACAAACAGCAACAACATGGCAGACCTCCGCGTTCTGTTTGTGCTCCCCGACCTTTTTTGGTACTTTGGTCTCTTGCAGAAAACCTGCTTCTTCTGCAACTGATTACATGGACCAAATAATCGATAAATCTCTGAAAAAGTGGAGGGCTACTAAAATATGCCTCTGGATAAGACCCGGGATGACAAGTTTTCTTGAAGGATTATTAGCTCAGTGTTAAATTTCTTAACAAACAAAAAACACATTCTTCTAAAACTGGCCTGAAAGTGATAGAAAAAAGTCGCTAATGTCCAAAAATCTAACTTTAAAAGACTTCAAAAGAGCCTAAAAAGCTTTGCTCAAGAACATTTATTTAAAAATGGAAGGGTTGAATGCAGTTAAGCTGATTTATGAGACCACACTAGAACTTCTAGGCATGAATGAGAAGCCTTGTGTTCAGATGTCTGAACTCTATGAACAGCATGTGAAACACGGTGGTGGTAGCTTTATAGTTGGAGGTTGCTTCATTCATTACTGGTTGGGATGTTTTATTATAAATGAATGAATTCTGAATTTAACTTGCTAATACGATGGACAATGTTAACACACCTGTCCAGAAGGAATGGTTTTAGTTGGAAATATTCCAAATATTATGAACCACAGGTTCAAAACTATTGAAGGGTTTAAAAGAATAATCATGAAGCAGAACAAAGGATTTAAAAAACATTTAAGTATACAGTTTATGTTTTGGAAAATGTGAAGTTTCAGATGTCCTTGTGTTATCTAAGACCTGCACTGAACCATGTTTGGCTTAATGCTTTCACACCTTAAACTCTGGAAGAAATTGAGCACGCCCAAATGTTCTCACAACAAAAGATTTTCATGTCATTGTCGAAGTATCGCGCTTGTGTCAAACTCTGCATATGCAATATCCTGCAGAGTGAAGGTCACACTTCTAAGTGGAGTGGAGCGCATTTCTGCTTGGACAGACCATAAAACTGTAGTGATTTGATTAAATATTCTTAAGTGTGAGGAAGTTTTTAAATCACACAGCAGCAGCAGCAGAATGCATGAGCAGCAAATGGAAGCAAATTTTACTGTCAATGCAAACAAGGTTGTTGACAGTCTGGAGGAAAAGAGGAGGCAAACACGCTCCCTGCTTCTTAAATGCAAATGGTGTTGTTAAATGTTCTGCATGCTTCTAAAACTGTAATAGCACTAAGCATAGAGCTGGCCCGTCATTATTGTCACTCTGGCTGTCTTTCTTGATTTAAATGCTCTGCTTCCTTCTCCCATTACAGGTTATCATCCAGAGTGCCACACGCCAACCATCGAACCGGAAGCTGACAGCGATTCGTGGATATGTCGGCAATGTGTCTTTGCAGTTGCAACCAAGGTCAGACTGCTAATCTCTCCGTCTCACACTGGTAAAAAACATTCGGTGTGTAATATGGGAGAAATCCAGTCAAATATATCAAGCTACACTATTGTGGGGTGCAGGTAATGCGTTTACTTGAGGCAAAAGCACTCTAATTCTCTAAGTATTGACTTCAGTATAAGATATTCGAGATTGTGTCAGAGAAATCGCGAACAATCAATAGTTATGAAGCTGATAAGCTACACTCCAGCTGGGACAAGTACATTTAAAGTTAATCCATCACATAAGCTCCATTTCTGTAGATATTAGATGAGAAAGAACTTGCTTAATTGTCAATCGGTCAATGTCCATCTCTCATGGTCCAGACTTCCGCTGTCTCAGACACTACCATCTCTCAAAGCTGACCTACAATAAAATGAGGAGAACAGCCTTCATCCCTTCTAATGTAATCTGTCTGCAGACATGACATTGATTTGAGGGGTCACCACCAATCAGTGCTGTCCTAAAATTATGTTGGCAGAGAGGAGGGGCCCTGAAACGGGGACGCTTCGCCCGGCTCATGCAGTTCATGAAACTCCGGCTCCCCTACCAGCTGTCGTCTTTAGACTGGGACCCGCAGCATCTGACCAATCAGCAGCAGTGTTACTGCTACTGTGCCGGACCTGGAGAGTGAGTGATGAGCTTGGATTTTTGTGTTGTTGACCCATAATTTAGCACCTGATATTCGACTGAAAGTTTATCATGAGATGTTTTATACAACAGCAAATGGAGATGTCATCTTGCCACCTGCCTAGTAGAAAGTATTGTTTTATATAGGAAGGCCAATCATCATCATCAAACAATACGTCTAAATACAAATGTACAAGTAAGAGAAAACGTTGAGATCAAGAGTTTGTTTGGGGAAATTTGGGGATTTTGCACTCTTTCAGCTTTGTGGCAAACAAAAGTCAGCAGGTACAAACTCTGAGTAGTGTGAAACTGGGATGTCTCACTTTAGTATGACTAAAACGTGACCAAAGTCATTTATGTGTGAAATGTCATTGTGTGATTGCTAAACTGCAGGTGGAACCTGAAGATGCTGCAGTGTGCCAGCTGTGGTCAGTGGTTCCACGAGGCCTGTACACAGTGTCTAACCAAGCCGTTGCTGTACGGTGACAGGTATGTCACTTTCTGTGAAAATTCCCTATACTTGTAATAAGAACTTTGTCATTTAACTTAGAGTAAAAAAGAAAGCAAACATGTTTTGATACACTGTTATAGAAAGTTTGCAGGACAAAGAGTCAATTTAATCCCTCTTATTTCACAATTTGATTTATGCAAATAAATAACTAAGTGTTGCAAAAGAGCTGCCTTAGCCAGCACAACATGGTGGTTGTAAATCTTCATTTAGATGCTGAAATTTTGTATTTACTTTGTTATTGGTAAACAGTTAAATGTCAAATATTTAATTCTGCTCCTAAAGTAGATCATTTGTGAACTATTAGATTACTGCTTGGCAATAGAATATTAAAGTTTTGATAACAGACATGAAACGGACATGTTTTAACACGATAGTTAAAAACAATAAGTCATTTTAATAAGTAAATAACATTATCACATATAACAACTTTGAGCAATATTTATAAATAATAACTTATACATAATTTATTCGTATATTTAATATATACCCTTAAATCTTTCCTTAAAACTGATTTTTTTTTAAATGTTTACCAATATCTAATTTCTTTGTCATATATTTTTATATTAGATATATTTTATGTATCTTTTATATTTGTTGTACTTCTGTGAACATCAATTTGAATTAATATCTTCCCTTCTGCATGCATTTTAAGAAAACAGCAATGCAAATAGTTCTTTATTATTTCTCCTGTTTTCCTTTTTCTTAGTCTCCAACTTCTTATTCTGCTTCATATAATTCTCACTTAAATTCTAGAAAATCAGATAAATGACGAGTGGTAAAGTTGTAACCTTTTAATGCAGACAAAGCAGTTCGCTTAAAGAAAACTGAGAGAAAAAACTTGTTAATCTGCAGCAGCAATCAATTTCATGAATAAGAATCAAGTGTTTTATTGAATATATACAGTATTGGGCTATATACATATTTATAAATAAAGATTAATTTAAACTCCACAGAAGATTCTGATGCCACTATTGCCACTGTTATAGTTTCTTGCTTACATTTTCTCTTGCAATTTTAATGACAGTACAGTAATATCACAGTGAAGATCAGATATTTGGATTAGAATTTTGTATAAGATGGTAGGTTAACAGTCTCCATCAATTTATTCCATGATTACTACTCACCAAATGTTTTACTCTTTGTTACATACAGAAAGTCCACTAGGGTAGCAACTAAAAGTTTCTGTTGTTCAGTTAATAATTTATAAAGAATATTGAATA
>JAVQJG010286408.1:0-18484 GCA_036024015.1 Craterocephalus amniculus | reverse complement strand
GGGGTCTGTGTCTCTATGTGCAATGAGCCAGTTGACTCGGTTCTTTTTTATTTTACAGGAAACTTGGTCCGTGAATGTTCAAGACTGTCCACAAGACATCCGTGTCATTATTACCCGTTTGTTGAAACTTGTACTTTCTCACCCCCTCGATCGGCTGTTAATTAAAGCTGTTCATTCATCCTAGCATCAGTAGAAATGCAGTGGTGACTCCAGCAGAGGACTGAAAAAAATCAACTTTTTTAATGTCCAGATGAAGTGAATATGTAGATTTTACTAAGTAGAGTAACTCAAAATATTCATACAGATCCCAGATTACATATAGCCATTAATAAACCTAAAGAATACAGCAATAAAATCCCAACTCATGATCTCTCCACCACCATGGCGTGTTTGTGCTGAAATGATGCGTGTTATTTCTGTGTATTATGACTCACACCTCTACAATTAATTAATCACATTAATAATTCATAACCCTTCAGTCTTTAACAACTTGAACTTTTGCATCATCAAGGGAAAATGCATTTTCACATTACTACTTGACAACAACAGCAGCAGACAACCACCTCAATTACAACAGACATATACTCAACATAATAGTCATGTTATTTATCCCACCTGGCCACCCATTGGTACAGCTCTGGTACCAAGGTCCTCTGTTAAAGGACGTTATAACTTGAGGAATCAGACTTCTTCTGCATCTCGGAGCTCTGTGCCTACATCCTCGGGGCTATGAGGTTATGTATTCATGGAGAGGAGAGTGTGTTCTGTCAAAGTCGCAATGCATAATAGTTTTGCTATGAAGTCTGGGTGCAGGAAGACCTATTATTTTTGCAATGATTTTGGTAATGAGTTTGTTCCAGTTTTTAGCAGATATGTTGAGGAGCACATGTAGAACTGCACAGTAAAACAGACTGAATGATGCTTTGATATGAGAACACTGAGAAAAATGTTTGTAGAAAAAATGGATAAAGTTCTGGAAAATTACCACGAAATTTCATAGTTCTGTCATAAAAAAAAACTGAAGACTCTGTCCCCCCACAGCATATGCCCTGTTGCATTAATGCACATGTCTGCTAATCTAAAAACTGAAATAAACTAAGACTGGCAACTACCTGAATGTTTTTCACTGGAGAATCATTCTTACCGCCATGATATTTATGGAAGATAAGCTGTGGCTAAAACCTTGTTTCTATTATTCACGTTCCACTTAGTTTTTCACACACCACTTCCATATTTTACTTGAATAAATGATTAAACCTTGTGAAACTTGTAACGTTTTTCCTTTTTTAGAAGTGCATGTGGGTGCACTTATTTAATGAATGATTCACTTGGTTGAGTAGCATTTCCATTCAGCCTAATTGAAGGTTAGTGGCACTGCATGCTTTCAATGATTTGAGTTAAAACACTGTTCTTAAGATTTCCAAGGCTTTTAGACAAAGGTTAATGCGTAACCTTAGGGTGCTGCTTGAGAAATGAGGTGTTATTTTCCCCCTTCGCCTTCCATGTGGCTACTTCTGGGTTGTTTGTTTTAAATGTGGGGCTCCTGGCTAGCTTACCCAAGTAGCCCGTTCACCTCAGGTAACTACCTCAGCTCACCAAAGAAAGAAACACAGAGTTGTGTGTTGACTGCACCTCGTTATTTCAACAGCACCAGAATAAGTTTCACTGAACTCAACTCAGAGTGTTATATTATTAAAAAGGTCTCTCACTTCAAAGCTACATTATACACCTAAATCAAAACATTTATTTTATTGAAACTGATCTATTACTTACAAAAATAGTAATATCTGTTTGACAGGTCCATTGTCCCCAAGCAGTTAGCAGCCGATTAAACCAAGTATACACGCTAGTTACTAACCTACACATAAGTAAACTAAAAGGGTCTTTACCACAGTCCACATCAGAGTGGCACATGACGAGCAGAAGGAGCCGCCAAGGTGTGTTTTAGCAAAACCAGAGTTTCAGTATTACAGCGACACGAAGGAAATGAGGTGGCATCTCTTCAGTGAGAGAGCGGGAGAGAATATTAAATAATGTTTCATCGGATATTTGGGCACCAGCTGTGCTGATAAAAGGCTTTCAATGCTTACTCTGCTTTTAGGTGGATTTTGCAAGCAGTGTAAACTAAAATAGAATGGAAAGCTAGGAAGAGTATCAGGAGTTTATATGCCTTTTTTGGTTTGGTGGGGCGTGCATTGCAGCAGGCACTTTTGAATTGCTAATAGGGCACGAGCCCTGATGCAGAAAGGCAAACAACCCTCAATGATGCCTGTGTGTTTGGGGCAGGTTATGGCTTATTTTGGAGCATGAAGAACATCTCTCTAAGTGTACCTTCATGAATGTGCTTATAGTCATAAAAATGAAAGTACATCCTCTTTGAATGTAAAGGTTTTATGTATGTATCATACCAAAAAAAAAAACACAAGGTCCTTAGATCTTTAAAACCTAAAGCTATACGGTTAGAATAATGTAAATACAGCACATGGTATATTTATATCGTGCCATATTTTCCTCAAGAAAGCTTTGTATTAAATACAGAAGCAGTGTGTGGAAAACTCAGAGCAGTCCCCTGCTTCTGTTGGATTTAGGAAAAGAAAAACTGCAGCCATTGCCTTGTTTTAATTTTAAAATGGTTCAAAGGTTCACATTTAGAAACTTAAATATCTGTCAAGATTATTATTATCATTATTATTATTAACTCTGAAACAAAAAGTGCTAGTTTTTGCATTACTATGAAACTTCCTTATAAGAATGATTGGCTATTGTCACTGATGCACAACATATGCAGGCAGTGTAACAAATAGACAGGTCCTGAGAAAGAGGTATACTCTATGGGAAAAGACACCTCATCGAGAGTGATTTTTAGAACTTCAGGTTTCTTTCTTTCTTGTTTGTTTTTTGTCTTAATGGCTTTCCAGTAGCCTATTTCCTTTTTTTGTCCTGGTTTGATGTGACTTTAGATTCCCAAACCATACCCCACAGAGAACGTCTCGACAAGATCACTGGATCAGGTCAAAAAATGCAGTGTTCAGACTCTCCAGGCCTCAGTTAGCATGTTTAATATTAAAGCTCAGGAACACACAAGTATAGCTTGTTTGGAGGGGTCGCCAAGAGAATGCGTCTGAAAAGCACATAGCAACACAGCTTAGGTTTACAAAGTTGCATATTTGCATGTTTTCCAACCACAGTACTTGGACACCTTGAAGTCATTGACTTAATCATGAACTAATGGCAGTATTCCAGTGTCAAATATGATGCCATCTCTCTGATAGCTACAACTTGTCTGAAACTGGGCCATGAGGGAGTGTGGACTTCATTTTCCTGAAATGCTCTTAGTTAGACCTGAAGGAGAAAAATCAAGGTTTCTTTTTAAAGGCTTTCATCAGTATCTTAGAGTCGACAGCTGTCAGAGTGCTTCCTGTTTAGAAAACTAGATGATTAGAAGGTTAGCTGAATTTAAAGGCTACTCAGAGTGGGACGGCACCATGTAAAACAACTAAAATGTAAAAAGTTACATTATTGTTATGAAAATTTATATGGGATCAAACTGCTACAGAGACAGACCCCATATAGCTTGGTCCTTAATGTAACAGTGTTGCTGTAGGATGTTCTCCAGTTGGAAACGTGTCAACACCTCATGTAGAAGTTAATATCCACAGAATAACTTTCACGATTAGTCCTTTTGAAGTTCGTTTATCCATCCATCCATTTTCTGCCACTTGTCCGGGGTCAGGTCAAGGTGGCAGCAGCCAGAGCAGGGAAGCCCAGACTTCCCTCTCCTCGGCCACATCTGCCAGGTCTTTGTTGGTGGGACATGCCCAGAATACCTCCCTAGCGAGGTGTTCAGGAGGCATCCTGACCAGATGCCTGTCTTGTCCGTTTGATATGCGGGCAAATTTGCATTTCTGGTAGGGGTGTGTGATATCACGATATTGGACGATATTAGAGAAGAAATTGTGAACGAGTAGAAGAAGAGTGAAGACAAGGACAAAAACTGTACAAATTACACAAGCTTTAGAAGTAAGGCTTTGCTAGTGTTCACGCCCTGTTTTATCACCAACAAGAGCCAAGAGCATCTGAAACGGACGTAGGATCGCAGGGGTAACTATGAACTCAGCTCTGCCCCTGGTGGTGGTCCACCATAACAACAGATAAAAGACATGGAAACATGAGGTTCATATACATACAGTGCAACCTCAGCCATGCATGAGGACATTTGAAACGGACGTGCCTATTTATGTACGAAATGAATCATAATAAGCCTTTTAGTATGTTTATATTCTTTCTACATGTTAACAAAACTGCAACTACTGAAATTAAAATCTGTTCAGAAAGCTTCTTTGGCCTAAATTGACTTTTTTTTTAAATGAATCCCCTTGAGGATTGTTTTACATCCAGAAATTGCTTGATTGCACAGACCAGAGACTTGCAAATCAGTCTCAAACATGTAAGATCGAGATAAAATAAAAATTGTGATTTTACAAAAACAAAATCGGGATATGATATTTTTGCCATATCGCCCACCTCTAATTTCGGGTGGTTTCAGCTCACTAGTTAGGAATGCTGTTTTTTCCAACTAGAGGAGTTTATTGGTAAGACCCTATAGCTATTCACAAAGAGTTCATACAATCCCAATAAAAAAGGAAAAAGGAGCAAAAGCAAAAAAAAGATAAAGTGAGTGTATGCTACCCTCAATCAACTGTTGTGAGGTCTAAGATTCCTCCACAGCCGTATGAGACAGTGATAACATCATACATAAAACTATTTCTTCATGGTGATGCTGCTAAAGATGGTTTTAAAAGCTACTTCATACTTTCTCACTCACTGCTTTTCCATTTCAGCTTAGTTTCTGTCAAATATGTAAAACCTTACAATTGACAGAGGGCTTGCATTCATTTTCACATTAATGTTAATCAATCAAAACCTGGTTTTATGTTTCTCGAAACTACCTGTGACTCTCTGTGGTGCTCTCAGCTCCAAAGAAAACTGCCTATCGTAGAAATTCATTTGCTTCTGTTTGCATTCTGATCCCAGACATCAAAACATCCAGTTAACTCAAGGCCTCTGTGTTTGCGCGGCCATATTAATGCAGCTCATTACTCCTGAATCAACAGGGCAAAAGGGCAAAGATGTGATGAAATTCACAGCAAATGAACCAAGCCATGATTTCAATAGCTGGAAAAACTTCTGTGTCTACCAGCGGCCATCTGAACCTTTTTCATTTTTCACTTATCATTTCTCCAGGTTGAAAACTTTAACTCAGAATATCTCACAAGCTTACTGACATCTTTTCATCTATACCCGCCCTTTATCCTCAATGAGTTATTTAAAGAGCCATATCTACAGATATGAAAAGTGTAAATGTTAAAGTATACTGAAAGCTGGAAATACTTTTAAGCGTAAACAGGAAAGGATGAGTTCAAGGCTGAGTGTATATCTATTTACTCTAGATGGCAATGCTCCTGCACACTCAGCTGCCTCCTTTGCTGTTTCTAAAACAAAGTAATTACTCATCAAAATCAATTTCATTGATTTGTTATACCGAAATAGCATGCCAGAGTGTGCCAGTGATTATTTAAATGCAGCATACAGTGTACAAGTAGGACAGCTAACATCAAAATGTGACTCTTTTATCCATAGACGCCCTTTCGGTGTTGTTAACAAAGCTGATCATGAATCACAAATATGCGTGTGGTATTTGTGTCCAGACGTTCGCTCAGACGGGATCACTTGGCTGACCCTCTGATTTAATCATCTCATCTGTTGTCAAGGCAAGCGCTGAGCTGAACTGGTTGGAATTCATTGAATAAGAGGATGAGAAAGTAACATGAACTGAAAGCTGACCTCTACTAAAACATGACTTCCATCAGTACATCAGCTAAATCTCACATGGCTTTCGTAGTCATGGTGATGGTGCTTTTTCTTTCTGGATGTTTAGGTTTTGTGTTTAATGTCGTGATCACTGACCCTGGTCCCAGTAGCCGAATGTCTTATAGATTTTCTCTAAAACCATGCTGTAACACACCTGCATCAAACGAAATTGATCTCCAGCAGATTGCTATCAAGCACTGCACGAGCCTGTTAATGCCCTGTTAAATGGAATCTGGTGAGTTGCAGCAAAAAAACAAAACATCTAAAACCGGCAGGTCAGTGGGCACCAACAAACAGCGATGGATGTCCCTGTTTCATGTGTTATTGGTGAGCCACGGTTATAATGAGGGTTACAGTTTACTGTGTGGTAAACATTATGAAAGGGACGCAGTTATTTCCTTTTCAAGTAGTCACTTAAGTGTAAATTGAATAATTGGTGTAACCATTGTCTCATTTTCTTAAACCAGCACTTGATAGTAATGAATTATTATTGCAAAGTGGCATCAATTTAAAGTGAACCTACTTTTTATTTCTTAAAAAAACAAAAGAAACTACTTTATGATATTTTCTCAGTGACACATCCGCTAACTATCGACGGCTAACTCTGCATCCATCTTGCTTCCTACCTGTACTGTTAGCTCTCTCCAAACATTAAAGAACAGTCTTATTCTGACTCTTGTCTAATCTCTTGCTCCATCCCTGGCTCTCTTTTGTTTCCTCTCTTTCTCCAGCAATGCTTTCTAATGTTTCTTTGCTGAATCCTCTGGTGCACGCTCAAATCAGCTGGTTTGGTTACATCTGCTAGCCTGTGACAGTGAAGCACAGCACGCAGCATCTTTGGTGAAAAAGTTGTACAGTGCGGTTTTTCAGCTGCTGGACCATGACGGTTCCAGTAATGCACATGATAGATGTCACAGTGTTTTCAAATTAGTCCGGAAAGCTGATTTTTAAGGTTAAAAAGTAACAGAATGGACTTTTTACAGGGTGTTTGCAACTGCCGGGAAAACCACCAGAAGAACGCTTTACTGTTCCTCGACTGGTTCAAAATGTGTGGTGTTCTGAGATTTGATGCTAGAGGAGGACAAACAGGCTCTAAGAAACATGCAAAGCCAAAGACAAATGGAAAAAAGAAAATGTCCAGTCCAACCTGTCCAGATAAAACTAACAAATCATGAGTCCAACATGACTATATATAACCTAGTTTTTCAGAACAAAGCATCCGACAAAGTTCATCTACAAATAAAAAGTTTATGGGTTTGTTACCAGATAAAGTTTGATGTGAAAATCAAGTTTATGTGAAGATCTTTGAAGTTTGATGGAATTTTTTGACAACTTCAAGAACTACAACACCTAGAAGCACTAAGGGAGCACAGACCTCCACTAAGCTACCATCATAATTTTAACAAATGATTGTGGGTATTAGTTTTTAGTTAAAAGCTATACTGGTATAGCTGTCTCTATATTTCCATAGTGATGAACCTTCTGGATCTAGATGCTGATGCAGATCACCCCAAAATCTAATAACCAGTTTTGTTTTCCGTTTCTGAAATTTCTTGAAAATTAAATAAAAATCGGTCCATAACTTCTTGAGTTATGTTACTAACAGTCAAACCACAGCAGCTGTTTGCACTGACCTCAGCTAATTATAATAACATTCCCCAGGTTGCCACTGCCGTGGCCATGTAATCAGTTTCTATCACTTATTTGTAAGGGAAACCAACACTTACTTTGAGGAAATGGAAATGATAGAAAAAGTCTTCCTGTGTACCGGGGGGTCTCTGTCGGAACAGATATCCATATGTCTTGTTTTAGATTTTCAGGTATTAAAAGTTCTTAGATTATTTGTGTTCATTGCCTTATTACTGATCAGATTTCACATTTTCTCCAACTTCTTCTACATAACAGGCATTTTAAGAGAAAACACTGACTTCTAGATGAATAGAATATTTGCACCAGTATGAAGTGGTATCTTTATTTTTCTCTTGAAAAATCCTTTCCATCCTCACACTATAGAGTCTAATCCTGTATTTTGTTTGTTTCAACAGGGAAAAACACCCGATGGCTGAAATATGCCATCAGCTATAGTTTCCTCTGTATCTTATAGGAAGGCAGCGTCACACATCATTGAAATTCACACTGGTAACCGGTTTCTTTTTCATAAATAAATCCTGAAATTTTCATCATATATATTTGATTTTATTACATCAATTACATTTACATTACCGTCATTTAGCTGACGCTTTTATTCAAAGCGACTTACAGTTGAGTTTTTACCAGCGGTGCCATCACTGGAGGCAATGAGGGTAAGGTGTCTTGCCCAAGGACACAACAGGAGACTGAGGTGGGTGTGGCAGTATTCGAACAACCCTTCGAATTGCCATTCACATCACTGAACAACCTGCCCTACCACCTGAGCCACCTGTCCCTGCGACATCAATGTTTAAGCTGAGATTTGCTGAAAATATTTGAACTGCTAGTGAGAAAAGACTGCTGCTAAAAAGCAGCTTAGTGGTTTTTAGAAATAGTTACTGAATTCTCTCTTAGTATAAAAGTGCATTTTAGATGCAAATGAGCTGTGCACTGCTTCTGAGTTATCACTTAATTTTGCATGTAACAATAGAATTACTTAATTACTTAATTAATTGCAGAAAATCAAATTATGAATCAATTAATTTCCCAGTACTAAAAAAATGCAAAATTATCATTTACATTAAAGTTTTTGAGGCACATTTTCTTTCTCACATTAGAAGTTCACGGAAATGGAAAACCTCTCAAATAATCCCTGAATTTTGCTGATTTTTTACATGAAATTATGTTAACCATAGGACTGAATACATAAATGATGGCTTTTTTCCGCGTGTACTGCAGAAACATGGATAAATATAAAATGTACCTCCTACAGGTTTTCACTCATACATGTCCCAGGCCACCATTTTTGTTTGTGTCCTTCTCCTTTAAGTTTGGTTTCCAAGGGGCTACTGAGATACAGCGACTTACTGACATCACTATGCAGTCTGGTTCATGTGTGCCAGTGGAAACCAGCCTGTTGCACATTTTAGACAAGCTGCATTTGAAAAATTCACTTTATTGACTTCATAGTTCTGGATGTTCTTGGTTAGAAATAAATGACTACTTTCAAACTAGACTGCATGTTGTAAAGCAAATACACAGGCACAATCAGCTGTTTCGGACTTCTTTATATCATCTACTTTATGTTTAAAAAGAGGGAGTAACATCTTGTAAACCGCTCTTTTTCCCTCAGCCCTTGTCCTTCAGAAATGCAGTTGTTGCTACCGCCTTTCTCTGCTGCTTCAGTTTTTGCACGTCAGTTCAGAGCTGGGCTTTCAGTGCAAGAGGGAGCACCAACCTACATTTTTTCCCTCTGACAAACTTCACTTCACTTCTCAAAGACTGGGTCTGCTGCCCTGACTCCCAGAGCTCCAGCTTCAGGCATAATTGTGGTGTGAGCCAGCTTCTTAAACTGATACATCTCAAGGCCCCCTGCGGCCCTTAAATCAGTCATGCCTGCTTCAGGGTATACCAAACAAGAGGTCCTCACTTCAACAAAGTTCTCTTTGCCAGGTACATTACAATGCAGTCCTGTGTTCCGTAGGCACAGTAAGCTCAGAGCTGGGGGGGGGGGGGGAATTACACTTTAAATTATTTTACTCTGTTTTCATGTGTGGGGAGCCAACAGACAGTGAGCCAGCTGAGGTTGCAGCTAATTATGCCAGAGAGGGACACATAAACCTGCCTCAAACATCAGATGTGTGAAAATGAAATTGGAACCAAAGGCAACCCCCAGGACCAGATCTGAGAATGGAGCTGGGGAACTGCGTCCCACAGGAGATTTTCCGAACGTTTGGACGTAATCTGAAACAGATCTGTGGAAATTCTCACTAGACCTTGCTTGTCAAGCAGATATTTGACCTCATTTAAAATGAGGTTGACCTGAACTGACCATAAAAGCGAAAGAAGACAAACGGAGATTAACATGATCAATTAACAAGCAGTCACAAAAAGAGCAGTAAGTTAACACTAATAACACTTAAAGAGTGAACGTGGCGGTCGGCGAGGTTAAAATGATTGGCTAATAAGCTTCAAATAACGTCCAATTTTAACCTCCTGAACCAACAGGAAAAGTTATTAGGGAGAACTCATTTGCCTCATCAGTAAAACAACACTAAACATAACCTGAACATAACTAGACCAGTGAGGACCTCTTCCTTTTACAGGCAGAGCCAGAACCCCAACACTGGACCGGGATCACCTTCATTACAAAGCGCACAGCTCACATTGCTCTCAAGAAGACCAGAGATGTCTGCATACAGACAAAATATAAACCTATTTAATGGTATTTACTGTGTAATTGCATTACAGTGTTAGAGCTTTGTTTCCAAACCAGCTTTTTCTGAAACACTATCATAGAGCCATTGCCATGCATTTCCTTTTCTCCTCATTTTCACCCGACTGCCAAAAACATCAAGGGTTGGCATGCCATTACAGTTTTTAAGCTAAAGGTTGCAAATAATCTCATAGAAATTATTAAAAGGTTTTTATCCTTCTTTCATTCATTCAGCTGCAAATCTGTTTTCCACTGTGTCAATATTTGCATTTGGCATAAATGTGCGGCAGCTGCATGCTAATATAAATCAGAGGAGGAAAGAAGGAGACAGAGGGAGATTCACAAACCTCTCACTGCTCTGTTTTCTGACATCTGCAGATTCTGAGCTCCTCGCAAATGACAACAGCCTGTTTCTTCCTCCTCACACAGGTTCGGAGACAGCTGTCTGGACAACTATCAATAATATACGAGACATATACGTACGCTTGCTTACAGGTCTGTGCAAAAGTCTTGAGCCAGGCTTCATTTTATACAATACCCATAGCTTTCTTATAATTTCTTCAAACAGTCCTCAGGAAAAGTTCTACAGGCTTCTTGAAAGACTTTCCCAAGCTCCTCTTTGGCTGTTTGCTGCCTTTTGTTCAGTTCAGTGTCCAGGTGATCCTACACTGATTCGCTGATGTTGGGGTGGTGAGTCTGGGGAGGATTCATCCATACATCAGATTGTTGTCACTGGTGTTCACTCCGGTTCTGGTATTATTTGGTACACATGTTTATCTTCCTGTTTCCCTTCATTAGCTCTTTTTCTGCAAGAGCGAGAATTATCGTATTCCTTAAGTTTCTGTTTTTACTTCAATGTTAAAACCTTATACACAAGAATCTGTTCAGTATGGGCAGCAGAAGAGAAAGCGAGCTATTGGACATGATTATACGATGTGTCCGTTACTTTCTCACTGTGGTTCACTGGATGAAGTGTTTGTTTTTAAACTGCAAGCAAACTGCACCACGGATCACTTGGAAGTGATACAAGACTCCATCCGTTTTAGCCTTATAAACCAAGTGGTAGGAATGGCTCAGACATATTTATTTACACACATTTCAAATAAAAGCATTTATTGTCGCTGTCGAATTGCTCTATTAAATGACAGAGGTGGCAGATAAAAGGTTAAGAACGGCTTCTTGACAGCCAACCTTCCATGGAAACTATTTCTAATGAGGCTCCAAAGACTGGTCAACCTGATCTCACAATAATAAGTTTTGCGTTTTTCTCTGAGATCAGGTTGGATAAGTATGGAACATCTAAAGGCACACCACACACCATGCAGAGGTTTTCTCAGGTTTTTGAAAAATATTACTTTGGGAATAATCTGGGTGGTGATAAACTGTAATATTTTGTACTTGTTAAACTGTTATTTCAAAAAATTGGACGAAATTATATAGTAAGAATACCATTTTAAACCTTCTGTGGGTGTCTTTTTAATGCTCAAAGGATTCATATCCAAAGGAAGGCACATTAATAAACAAAAAAATCTGTTGAAAATTAGTAATAAAGCTGTTGATGTCCCAAAAAAGCTTTGAAAATACTTCAAAAAGCCCGTAGAACTAATAGCGACGGCCACTTAGGAATATTACAACAAAGCTGGGTAGCAGAAAAAAATAGAGTTGAGAGATGGTTCAAGATTTTTGCAGTGCTGTATATACACACAAATGCAGACAGGAAGAGATCAGCCAAATGATACACACACACACACACACCTCTGACATAAAGATGAATAACACATATCGATGTTTCCATCTTGTGCTCTGTACAGGCTGTTGTGGAGAGACCTCAGCTGCAAAGGGGAGCCAAGTTCGGCTCAATCTGCTCTGTCAAGAATTACATGTATACTGTAGCTTTTATGACGTGACTGTGCTCAGAAGAGTAGTTCTGCTGCATACCGTATAAGGAAAAATTAAAGGGAAACTCTGAGCAGGTGAAAGAAGCTTTCCTGTTGAAGACAGAGGGTATAGAAGATATAGAAGGTCGCCTGCTGGCATTCTGGGAGCATTCCAGTGTCAGAGAGCAGCAAACAAACACAGACAGACAGGTGCTAATACACACCCAAGACAGTTTCTTCTTTTTTTTAAGTTTCCATTTCAACTCCAGACAGACTTTAACATTCCAAACCTTTGGGAGTGCAGTATGATTGGCAAATAAAAGAGCAACCTGAAAGAATCAATACAATGGTGGTTTGAAGGCCGACAGCTGATATCTCAGCTGGCAATTTTTTGCTATTTTGTGTTAAAGCTCTGTCTAACTTTTACTGATATTTTGTGTGGAAACTGACACAAAGCAAGAAGAGGCTAAAGATGAATTTAAAGTACAAATAACTTTATTTTATGTACCTATATAGAAAAAAATAAAAGTAGGGGAAGACTTAAGTAAATAAAGTGGACACCAGAGCAGAGCAAATATGGTTGTCGCAAACTTCTCAAAATTCTATGCGATGCATAAGTCGGAACCACCTCCTGATAGCAATGAGATGTCAAACCTTTAGACAAAATTAAGCTCACATAAATAGATCCTGCCATGTCTTGGGACGTCGACTTACCATTGACTGCTCAGTAGGTGACTCATGCTGTTTCTGATATGTCAGGCTCCTGGGCATCATGGGTTGCTGCAGAATTCTTTAAAAATGTTCAAACTAAATTGGCTCTATTACACTCTTGAACATCTTGAATCCCAGCAGCAAGGTTGCTTTGTTCCTACCTTACGACCCCATGTACTTGCTTCTAAAACTAGATAAGGATCCAGAGCTCTGCAATTCCAACACACCTATTTTACTAATAAATGCTACAATTCTTTCTAAGGCTTTCGCCGAATGCTTGGAGAATATCATGCCCTTCATTATTCAATAAAACCAAAATGAATTCATTAAGGGACGCCATTTGTCGTTTAATGGCCACACAATTCCTAATATTATTCATTCACTGTCTTTAATTGAAACCCGTGAGATTATTACTGTTGATGCAGATAAAGCTTTCGATAAGCTCAATGGGTTTACTTATTTGCTGTTCTTAAAAAAATTGTATAGGTAATAAATTTGTTCCTTGGGTATGTCATTTTTATATGTGTCTGTTGGCCATGTGCAAACGAATGGTAGAGTAATCATCTTTGCAGATGATTCACTTCTATATGTCTCTGACCCACACAACTCAGTTCCAGTTATTCTCCCCATTTGACAAAGATTTAACTCCTTTCAGGTTATAAGGTCAATATCTCTAAAAGTGCATGTTGACCAGTTAACTCCAAAGCTGTGCTATTACAACATCCAGCTATCCCTTTTAAGCTGAGTAATTCTAGTTTTAAGTTTCTGAGGATTAATATCACCAGAACACTACTTTCTCTTCTCTTACAGTTTTATGGCACTTACAGTATATTATGAAATGAAGCATGGCCTTGAAAGGTGGGAAAATCTTTCTCTCTCACTAATTGGCAGAATTAAGAAGTCAATTATCTACCTTCTCATGGCATGTTAAGAAGCAATGAGTATTTAAATCTGTGCTACAGTATTGTCAATTTTATAGAGGTTTATCACTACCTAATTTTCATGGACATTATTGGGCAGGTAATATTCTTGGTTTAATTCATCTGATCTGCCATGGTGTCCGTTAGAAGCACAATTGTGTATTTTGTTACTTTTTCTTTGCTGTCTTTCAGTTTCAAACAACCACTCTGACTTTACAAATTTTACTCAGCTCTACACAAAAAGATTTGGCAGCTGTTTAAGAAACTTTTCAAACTTACTTCAACTTCAACTCTGGCACCACTGTTGAATAATAATCAATTTCATTCCTCATAGTTGGGCTAGCATGTAGTGGGATTAAAACCTTTTATTACATATTTCTACACATACAATGTGTTTTATCCTTTTCTTTCTTCTTTCTTCTTTCCTAGACAACTTCTCACCATTTTTAGTTAATTTCACATAAGTCTCTGTACAGCCTTTTTTTGGAGGTGTAGTACCCATTTCTGCCAATAGGTGTCAGTAGGACACTCAGTAGCCTGCTGGATCTCTTGTTTTCGGCTGTCATTGACTCTCCTGCCATGCCCTGATCAGGAGTCAACACAGCAACAGATAATGTTGTCCTGTCTGCTCATTAAATCAGATTAGTGATGCGTGTAAGCCAAAAACAAACTAAGGGGCCAATACCGAATTGCAGTAAAGCCACTAAAGTTGTCTAGTAATCATCCCTTTCATCCCCACAAAACCAGGGATTAGCTTCCATGAAACTGGTCATGTCTGAAACCAGGTCGTAGAGTAAAAAGTTTTTAAACCTGCAGTGTCTTTGCAGCAAAGGGATAGTTTAACAGCACAACTGGATGGATATCAGGTCAGAGTGACGTGCCAAACACAACAATAATGGCTTGAATTACTGCAAAATACCAGCACATTAATTTATTCTCAATCCACGTCTTCCTCATATTTTTGGTTTATAAACCAATCCCACTGATCAACGTTTGTTGCACCGCCGTTTTGGGTAGCAAAAAGTTAGCTCAGAGCCGTTCCTGCTATCCAGCGATAAGGCCCATTTATGCTCGACGCAGTTGACGGATATGTAGACGCACAGAAAGTTTCGTCCGTCTTCTGCGTCAATTACGTCTGTATTCGGTGCATTTTCAGGCTCCCATTTGACGCAGAAGACGAGGTAATACCAACGGAAACCGAAGTGGCAGTGTTGTGCACAGTTGAGCAGAAACAAACCAGAGAGGAAGAAGAAGAGCAATGGGAAGAGGAAAACTGTAGAAGAAGAATGAAGACGGAACAAAATCATTAGAGGTTGCACAAGCTTTAGAAATAAGGCTCTGCAAATGTTCAGGGTGTGTTTGTGGTTAGAAACAACTTTGTAGCAACGCGTTAGTGCCGCTGACCGGTGTCCAAAACTAACATTGTATCTCAGATGAACTACAATGAACTCAGCACTGCCCAATAGAGGAGGTCAGTTGTAGCAATGCAAAAGACGCATGAACAGAGCAATGTATGAAAATGTTTGGAACACACGTCCCCATTCACGTCCTTTATGGACATACATGGGCCTTTATTGTGGTGAACTAAGGGCCCATTAACAGCTATATTGCTATTCTGCAGTATCAATATTGCCAAAAGTATTAGCTCACCTGCCTTGACTCGCATATAAACTTGTGGGATCTCATTCTATAAGGTACAATATGATGTTAGTCCACTTGCAGCTATACCAGCTTCAACGCTTCTGGGAAAGCTGGCCACAAGGTTTAGGAATGTGTTTATGGGAAACCTTGACCATTCTTCTATAGGCCTACGGAAACCCATTCCATGAAGCTCTCTGTGCACTGTTCTTGAGCTAATCTGAAAGACACATGAAGTTTGAAGGTCTGTAGTGATTTACTCTGCAGAAATATGGCAGCCTGTTTATACTATGACCTCAGCATTGACTGACCGCGCTCCGTGATTTTAAGGAGTAATTCACTGAGGTCCTGAGTGCGATCCATTCTTTCACAAGTGTTTGTAAAAATAGTCTGCATGCCTGGGTGCTTGATTTTATAAACCTGTGGCCATAGAAGTGATTGGAACACATGATTCTGATTATTTGGGTGGGTAAGCGAAAACTTTTGGCAATATAGTGTGTCTGTTACCTATATATTTACAACTGCATCACTGAACTGTTGTATTTCACAGGCATAATAATGAATATTTTGTAGCAGGATCAGACCTCCAGCTGTGGAAAGTTTTTTTTTCTTTTTTATTGTATTTCTACTTTCTACATGAGTATCTGCTCTGGGCATTTTGTTACGACTTGGTCTTTTCCTTTCCTCTCTTTTCTTCCAGCAGTGATAGAGTGAGTGAGACAGAGAAAGATGGGTATGTATGTATGGTTTTGTTCTTATTTGTACAGGAACTTTTCTCATCTTTCTGGGTTACAAATTTCTTAATGACTGTAGTTTTGAAATCAAAAATGTCCAGAGCATTGAGTCCATCTTGTCCTATTAAAATAGTATTTCTTTAGATTCAGATATTGTCATTGGTGTACTGATGAGGATGTTGAGAAGACTTACAGTTTCTGTAAATGTGTCCTGAAGGTTATTCTCCATCACCCTCAGCCTATGGGCTGGCCGCCACTGGATGATTATTTATTTACTTATTTTGCAGCACAGTTTTTATCAATAATGTCTAATATCAATACTAATACTGCCAACATTGCCCAAATTGTTTATACTTAGGTTTTTGATTTTACTCCCTTTAACGTGCCAGAGATCATGAGGGCTCAAAAAGAACTTAATACTGGAAAATCAGCTGGCTCAGATCGTTTGGAGCCTTTTTCTAACGCTGGCAGTTGAAATGAGCTCTACCGTTATGACACATTTTTAACCTTTCTTTAAATTCAAATTAAATCTCCTTGGATTGGAAATCGGCCCATATAATTCGTCTTCTAAAAGGAGGTGACCCTAGTACTTTAATAATTGTAGACCCATCTCTAAACTCTGTTCTGGCAAAGGTGCTTGAATCCCTGATCAGTGAACAGTTAAAGGACTTTCTGGCCACCAATTGTATTCTGTCACCATCTCAGTCAAGTTTTAAAAGAAAATTACAGTTTTCTTATTACTACCATGAAGGTCATAAATAGGGCTTCAACTAACGACTATTTCAGTACTCGACTAATATTAATTATTTTTTCAGTAAGTCGATTTTCACGATTATTTTTCTGTCACATGTGCGCTCTTTGTTGATGCAGCTCTTTTCAGAGTCTCCAGCTCATTTTTTACCCAACTCTCTTAATTTGTATCACACATATTTGCCCCTGATTTTACATAATGTCCTCAGGTAAAATAAGAAAATGACTCAAGAACCAGATGAATGTGGAAAATTTAAGATTAACAGCTTACTCTTCATTTATGTTGATACAACTCAGCTGTGATGTCATATCCAAACAATACAGAATCTGTCTAAAACTGAAAGCAAATTCATAAAATAATCTCAATGATCCTGAAGACACTCTGGCAAAGCAGGGAACTGCAAACCTGCCACTTGCCACCTTCTGGCCAGTCTTCTAGTCACATGATCAACTTAATATTTAATAAACTTTTTGAAGTAAGGAAATCTATTCATGCTATTTCTTTATTATTTGTTACCAAACAGTGGCTACCCTGATTCTAAAACCCCAACGCAAAAATCTAGGCTACGTATGGGGATTAACTCTAAGTATTTCTAAGCTGACTGACTGATACATGTCACAATTTAATATTGCTGGTGTGAGCTGTTACCACCTTTATACATTTTTTTGTTAGTCGAAGTAGAAGGCTACTTGTGGTCTTAAAATTGGTTACAGTTGATGTTGGCACGTCTCTGCTGTTCAGTTGCTATCTTGAAGTCTTCAGCCTGTTTCTCGTAAACAAACACTAAACTACTTGGTAATCGTAACTTACCAGTCCGGGCGCCTTTGTTTCAGTTGCTCATGCATGACTTTGACGCTGCCATGGTACTGCCAACTCTGGGTTGGAAGACTGCACATTTCACCCATGAAACTGTCACCAGTAAAACTTGAAATATTCCCAAACTTTGGAAAGATGGGTTTTGTCCAGTGTTTTTCATTGGTTTAATGCAGAGGCTGCCCATAATGACCATACTGCCCCCAGCACTTCCTGTGGTGCATTGCAGTCATTTGCACAGAGTGCTTTCAGAACAGTCATGGTTGGTTATGACTGTGTTAGGATGCCTGGCCACTTATAATGTCAGAGCCCTTATAAACGTTTATAACACTACACGTCGACAATGAAATTCCACAATGTTGACGTCTTCAGCGAATCATTGCAGCCTTATGTTACGTTTTATGTGAAAACAGGATAAAAAGATGTTTACTTAAAGTCTGAATGCATAGAATTATAAATTCTGATGAAAGCTGCCAGTCAAACATCACTTGTGCCTTCTTTGCTCCAAATGCAGATTAGAAACTATCTGCCTGCATGCCCTGTGCAACTAATATAATAAGAGTAAAAATTAACCCTCCTTTTTAAATGAGATATGAAATAAAAATCATGTCCGGTGTAAATGTCACAAAATGGTTCAGTTTTATCATATCTTTTTTTTTCCTGCTGTACATTTCCAGTGAATACAAAAAACAATCAGGAAATGTCCAATACTTTCAAACTTCTCCACAGATTTCTGTTTAGCAAACCATTTCAGTTAATTGGTGTATCCAGTGAGTTAAATCATGCTCTGTTCCTCTATAAATCCGCTGGTCACGCTCTTTTAT